>ML846126.1:25351-35993 GCA_009831015.1 Picea engelmannii | reverse complement strand
AAACTAGCCTTTCCTCTGTAACTAGTTTCAGTAGACTCCACTTTTTAGCAGTGGGGTCTAGATATTATAGGCTCAATCAATCCGCCATCCTCACAGCAGCATAAGTATATCATAACAACCATGGATTACTTCACCAGGTGGTCTGAGGCTACCCCATTAAAAGCTGTAAATACCAGCCAGGTAATATTTTTTTTGAATTCAAATATTATTACTCATTTTGGTATCCCTAAATGCTTGGTATTTGATAATGCTTCTTATTTTTCGTCTCTTGAGATGAGTGATTTCGCTCTAGAAAAAGGAATTAAATTAAATTATTTTTCCAGCTATTACCCCCAAGGCAATGGTTTAGAAAAATCGACTAATAAAAATCTGATCAAAATTATCAAGAGAACAGTCTCTGAAAACCATAAAAATTGGCATAACGCACTGTTAAGCGCAATCTGGGCTGATAGAGTAACTCCTAAAAATGTTGTGGGTAACTCACATTTCTTTCTCGTTTATGGCAGAGAGGCGATTCTTCCACTACATGTCCTCCTTCCATCTCTACAGCTATCACAGAAAGTACAGGAAGAGGACTGTCCCCCTTTGGAGAATCGAATTAATGCTTTGTTAAAATTATAAGAAGTGAGGGCTCAAGAAAAATGGAAATTGGATCAACATCAACTCATTGTTAAAAACTGATTTGATTCCAATTCTACCTTTGATAGAAATTTTGAGGTAGGTGACCTTGTCCTAAAATGGGACAAACATCATGAGGGAAAAGGAGAGCATACAAAGTTTCAGAACTTGTGGTTAGGACCATTCTTAATTGCTGAGAAATTGGGTCCCAGTTCCTTCCGATAACAGAATTTAGAGGGACAGCCAGACACCTTTCCGGTGAATGGCCAAGCTCTAAAAAGGTACTTCGCCTGATGACACTCCCTTGTACACTGTGTAAATATTTTTGTTTTTCTTGTTGTTTGCTTTTCTTTGCTCGTTTGTTTTGATTCTTCCTTTATGCTTATCAGTCTTTCTTTTTTGAGACACACATGCCTATATCATGGATAGTTTAGACAAAGAGAACAGAAAAATTTCCCTTCTAAAATGACCATTGAAGGTTGTTTAAGCATTAATTGTGATATTCTTTTGAGTTTGCAGCCATGTTAAAGATAACTTGTTATTTGAAAATTGTTTCTTGATTTCAATCTGTAACTGAAGTTACTCACGATCATCCATAAAAAATATTTTTATGTTGTCCCTATTCTTTGAGAGAACAACTCAGAGATGTCTCCCTACTCTTGAAAGTCGGTTTATTAACAAACTATTTCTAGATCTTGATGAAGGAAAGCTAAAAAGTTTCTTCAAGGTCTGTAATTTACTAAGATATGTCCAAAAATCAGGATTTTCAGCGTCACCCCGGTCTATTAAAATTTTAAAAATAAATAAACTTTCAGAGGGCTGTGGGAAGTGCTTGTAAACCCACCAGGATACTGAAAAGGTCTACTGGTAGAGGGTAAATGCATGCATGACACCAAGATAACTTCACTGGGGTACTGAACAGGCCCACTGGCAGTGAAGCAATGTCAGGTATATGAAAATTCTCAGATATGGATTATTTTGACCTTAAATGTCCTTCATTCTAATCTGGAACTTCTTGGTAGGATGAAGATATCAGAGTGGGTTAAACGACATCCCTGTCGAGGATATGGACGCCTGCTCGAAGTAGCAGCTCTGTCAACAGTATTGAAGATTTTAACTTTAATATTGTGATTCTCTTCTATTAAGATTGTTGTCAGTTTTCGTCTCTTTAAAATAACAGTAATCTGAAAATGGAATGCTTTATAATTGATAATGATGTCCAGACATCTTTCTAGTTGTTTTTGATTTGAATTTTTTTCTGATTATCCTAATCTAAACTCGTTCATTTGGCAGAGATAACTGCTTCTCCCAGTGTGTCGCCATAGTTGGCAGCATTAATGTAATTTCTATTGTTTACAAGCTGCCTACATAGGGTCTCTAAATTTTCTCTACTCGTTATGAGAAACGACAATTATCACTTGTCTCTTTTTACATACCTGCCTTTCGATTTTTGTTTTCATGACTGTAAGCATGAAAAGTCACAACTATAATTCACACTTGATTTCGATTTTTGATCAAAGGATTACAGTTCATATGGTCTATTGTCGAATTGTCATATTTCGCTATGAACATGGTTGTTTTCCCTGTTTATAACTCCTTGGTCCTAAACGTGTCTTGGTTACATAAGTAAAAAACCTCCCACTCATTGATATTTGATTAATATTAATGGAGTTTGATTCATAAAATTCTTTTAACACAATGTTTATACCAAACGTTTACCTTGTAATAAAGTCATGAATTTATGCGCTCTATGGTATACAAGCACTTACATCCTTACACTACCCAAGGTATCATATGAGGTACAACGTGGTATTATTGCTCTGTATGGCCTCGAGCTTCACAATCTCTTTCCCACGCATGGTGATTAATGCTCCTGCCTACCATTTCGAACTGTCACAACATTGTTTTGTTCGGGGCTATGGCTCTGTGTTTTTTTAATCAAACCCTACCTCCGATTTTCGTGTTGATTCCCTGTTGTTAGTCATGGATCTTGTGGTTAGGATTGAGCCCAATGGAATCCAAACCTTTTTATTGTTTAACAATGCCAGAGATGACTTACAAAGGAATGGCTGGCGTGTGTTTATTGAAAAATTTGAGGGTTTCAATATGAGAGTTGCTCAAGAGTTCGCGTTGACATTTGACGGTTGCAGAGCAAAAATAGGATATGTGAAAATTGAGGTAAATGAAGATTTTATAAGCCAAGCTACCGGTTTACCAGTCGTGGGGAAAAAGTGGTTTAAAAACGCAAAGGTTGAAGAGGTTCCCTGGTCATTGTTGTTCACCTCAAGGAAAATTACCAGTTGCGACTGAGGTATGGTTGTTTCCACTCTAAAACCTAGATGGCATGATCTGTTAGCTATTGTGAAATAATTTATTATATGTGAAGGGATATTTGGGTTGGTTTTCTTGTATCACCTACGATTTCTTATGAGCTTTATTGATTTCCCACTGAACATGCCTTATTTCCTCCTTAGAAGTCTATACAAGATGGGAAAGCGGTTTAAAAGGAAGAAATTCGATTCTAGTTTATTCCATCATGGTTTAATCAAAATTATCATGGTACATTAGTTGCAATTAGACAACGATTGCTAGGATGCTTTTGTGTTACGAAATGGTTTGGGTAATAGTGAGTTGGGACAGGTTGACAAATCTGTCATCACAGAAACCCTTGTGAAACCTACCATCTCTCCTCCTTCACTCATGCCTTGTGATCCTGTCTCTAATTTGGAACACTCGACCTACCCTGATTCTACTCAACCCGACACTCAACCGGATTCGTTTCCTAAGAGTTGTACTAAGGCTGTTAAAAAAATCACAGGGAAGAAGTTTAGGGGCAGCATTGATATCAATTATAAGAATAAAAAGGCCGCTCATTGGGTTTCACGATGTTCTCAAAACAAACCCAAGCCCTGTGCAGACATAAAAAATGCAATTGAGGTAAGTGAGGATTCAGATTTGGAGATTGAAAGGTTCTTGGCCTAAGAGTATCGATATTCATATGGACTTTTCCCTGACAGACACTATGATTATGTCACCAACCTACCACCATGTCTAAAGGACAATCCTCTCTTTCCTGGCATCAAACTCAGTGATGAACCTACGTGTCAAGTGGACGATTCTCCAGTTGTTGATACTATTAGCGCCAATACACAGTCTCTACAGCCACACTGTAATGAATGTTGATCTTGGATCGACAGGTATTACAAGGATGTGCCCTTACTAGAGTCTCGTCTTAAATATTTGGAAGACTAGGTGGATTCATTAACGAAGGAGAATAGAAGACTCCAATCTATAGCTCAAACCAAATACAAATGCCAAAAAACCACAGGGTCTATTATTTTTAAGAACGTGGAAGCAGCGACAACAATAGTAAATTCAAAGATTACCTGATTTGTTGAATCCCTTAATTTGAGGTATGATCCTTTTAAAAATTTAGTATGATTTTGTCTTTCTCAATTTAGGATACATGATTTGTTTGCAAAGATTACTTTTTAGTTTGTTTTGATTGATTGAATAAAATATGATTCTAGTTATAATTATAACTAGCTACAGAATCGTGAGATTCTGTAGCTAGTTAGAAAAACTCGAATTACTTGTTTTGATAACTGAGAATACATCTGAAATCTTTTTATTTGTATTTGTTTTCAGGAACCCATGATTTCTAAGGAGATTTGAAGCACTGTTGGCATCTCTCAGCCATACTATCTTTATGCTTTTAGTTAATAGATTAGGCTGTTAGTTTTGGTATCAAGTAAAATCTAGGAGGTTGCATCCCCCACATTTTTTTGAACAGATTGGATGTTATCAACAGGAAACATTTTGTTCCTGGAACCTATATAAGTATGTTATTTTGTAAACTTGTGATCATCTCTGCCTGGGAAAAAAACTATGGATTTATGATCTACAGACTTGAATAGAATATGATATTTGCACATCATTAGCTTCTCCATATCGTGTTTTTATTCAAGTTATGATTATTTCAATTTGTAATTAGATTGTGATTGTTTTAGCTATCGTGGTTTATTGTATATTGGTATGATAAAATTTATATGATATCCATGTTTTATGTCCCATATTTAATATACGGTAATTATTCTGTGCAAACTTGAGATTAAGAGATTTATCTTCATCATTTGTTGAACAATTATACACAAGTTTTCACAGCAGGATTTATCTCAATGTGGCCACTTGTGAAATTATAAGATTGTTGTTACTATATATATTATATGTTCTATCATTCGTATTCAATCATTACTGCTTCACGTTTACGAGAAGCATTTGTAGGATCTATTCCAGGTTTGCCTCATCAGACAACGAGATTGAATGTTATACACAGGACGAATATGGGATGCGATAACAGGCCAGTTTGTTAATTTTATTTCATTGGTTTAATGAATACAAAAATTTACTATAGTCTAAACATATTCTACTATTTGTTATCTCTGTTTTCAATTATACAGTTTGTTATTCCATTTTCTATTTATAAACATTATAAGAAAATAAATCTAAAAAAAGATTGAATGATAGCTTAGCTATCATTTAATAAACCAATCCATATATGATTTTCGCGGATTTAGATTAAAATAACATTTTGTAAATGTTATATATATATATATATATTAGAAATAAAGTCATTTTTATATATTATACATACAATAAGTAGACTTGTGTTATAAATATTATTTAGTAAACTGTAAATATATATTAGATCTGTATATAGTTTTCAGTGAGTGTTATTCATTAAGTTATTTTATCTTCCTTAGTTTTTCTTTTCACTTTCTTAGGACTTAGATCGGCTAATGGAGCCGCTAAACCCATTGGGGTGGATCAATACAAACGGCTTGGGTTAAGTAGACAACCCTAGAGCGGATTCACTCCTCTAGTTGACGAGCGGTCAATTTCGCCCATCAACAGGCATGTGGCAACCAATTGTCTGATGGAAATTAATTGTAATTATTCATTTTAAAATTTGTAAAGTCTTAGTCCTCCCCATAAATGATAGAGTAAGAGGCTCATGTGGAGGTGTCACTTAGAATTATATTTTTTATATTGGCAATGGTGATTGTTTCATTGATGATAGCTAAACCCTTAAGAGGGGTGAGTTGAGTGTTATGGATATTGTGGCTTTTGTTTTGGATAATTATAATATTCGGCTTGGTAGTCCTCTTGATGCGGAGGAAGGGATGATATTTGATCTAGAGTGTTGAATCCAAGATCTTGAGTCCATAAATCATTGAGAGTGAAAATATGGTTGGATGGAAGCATTGTCTTCCCTTGTTAGTTAGGTTGAGTGTTTGTTATGTAAAGTGTTAATGCTCGGCTACTTAGCATGAATGGTATTCACCTGATTGGTGGGTTGTAGGATTGTTATTTACATGTTACCTTATCCAACATCTAACCACAGTCGACTATGGTTGTGGCATTGGGGGTAGAGCCTTGAAAATTAGGGTTTTCAAGGAAAAATCCTTGGCTGCACCATTACCTTTGTTTTTAAGAATAATTTTATTTTAGACACTTTCACTTGCATTCATTGCATGTGGAGCTTTAGGTGTAGGGGAATATTTAATGGGCAGGGATGCCTTTGGATCGTTGTGGGTCATATATAGGAAATAATGGATATGATTATATAATCTCAACTTCATTCACAAGTCCTTGTCACTCAATTAAACAAGCAAAGTTACAGAGCAACAAGTCCCTACCAAAAAAGTTTGAAGAACATGTTTTTTTAGTAGAAGGACAAGTAGGTTGTGTGTTAATAGCATTACTTTTATTTCATATGCATCAGATGTAGAATTAAAAGTCTGAAAGTAGGAAGACAAGGCCTTTCCATATCTTTAAAGATGCAATTGCGGTGATATTCCATATGTTAACATTGCTCATATGATCTTTCTAGTTGTGTCATTTTGTTTATTTATGGAGACAAAAAAGTTGCAGTTGCGATGATATTCCACCTATGTTCTCATTCGAAACACATTAAATAATATTCTACACTTGGCATAGAAAGAGAGTCCATAGAATATGTACTCATGATGATATAGTCCAATCATATTGAAGTGTTAACGGTGTTGAGTTGATATTTCTAGTTGTGCCATCTATGAATCAAAGTATAGTTCAAAAGGTACACATGCTAAGATTGTAATTAAAGTATGTACTAGAGATTTTCTCTTCATATTGACTAATATACAATGAGATATTTTCTATTATTGATATGTAATATCACTCAAAACTCTCCTACATATAACTGATATATCAGTTTTTATTGTGATCTCATTATTAGTAATTGTTGCCATTAGTCTCACTATTGAGATAAATGTGAAATTTTCTGTCCTTATATGTAATACCATTCAATATTGTTCCATATATAGTTGGGCTGGTGGTTTTTTTTGTAAACTCACTATTATGCCATCAATGTCACTATATGAGATTAGATTAACATTTTATGTTCTTGGTTGTCAGGATTTGAACATGGTGTCTCAATAACAAATGAATTCCAATGAGCTACCTAAAATAGAAGAAATCCAATCTAAATATTTGTACTAATAATCACAGTAAATCCCCCATAATATTCCTGATTGCTTGATAGTCAAAGAGAATATTTATAATAAGAAGCAATGGCTAATGTATGTTGCACAAGCTAGGTGGAGGTATCGAAAGAGAAATGTATGGATAATTGATAGATTTTCTAATGTGTCATAATGTGGCATAAGCATGTCCCACAGTAGCTACCATGTATAGATGTGTCCCATAATCGCTTGCATGTATAGCTTCATTGTTTCCTTTGAATTGAATACACACCACATGTTTATTCTCTTGCATTCAATTCCTTGAAATCTACACCAACATTCATATTCCCAATGTTGATACATAGTTCAGATCAAGAGGTTCGATTGGTGCTTTCAGCATAGGCAATGTGTTGTTATGCATTGTGTTCTTTGAAATACCAACGTTCTCTTCCCAATGTGTATATATCAATGAGTTTGAGAGGTTTGAACAGTGGTTTCAACAGAGGAAAGGTATCTTTATGCCCACATAGTCTCATGACCATCCCCTTGCTCCATGGCGATGGTTGGTCAGAGTAATTAAATAATTTTAATAAGAGATATATAGAGAAAGATTATGGTGGATAAGGATTTATGGGAAGGAATATGGACCTAGAAGCACTAAGTGGGAGAGGGTTTTAGGAGGACAAGGATAAGAGGGTGCCCATCATATCCCAAAGAAGAGGTCAAGTTGAAGTGTGAATAAGAGAAGGGAGGTGGTAAGGATGGTGGTCGATGAATATTTGTTCCTTGAGAAAATTACATAATACTAAGAGCTATCCATGATCAGTCGATTTGGGTTGAAACTACAGTGAATGAAGATAATACATCCATAGGGAGATAGATCAAATGGATTGAATATGAAACTATAAAAATTAAGATCCATTATTATCACTAAGGGGGGAAGAGTGACTTTAATTATAGGTGTGTGGTTTCCTCATAATTATTAAAAGGAATATTATTTCTTTCAAGAAGGTCGAAATAAAATATCTGTGTTGTTGGTAGAACGAGTTGATAATACAAAATACTCTAGATTAAGTGTCTCCATTATTTTATCTAGAAGTGGATATTATAGAAGGCTTACCAGACAACATTGGGATAATCGGATCGGGAGGCCAGGGTGAAGAAGGGAAAACGTAAAAGGAAGGGAAAACGTAAAAGGAAGACATAACAAAAATATTGAAGATGGAGGTAGAGAAGGGTTCATATAAAGATCATAATCCTCCATCCCCAAAGTATAATGGATATCATTAGGAGGAAGAAGGCATCGAATATGGAGTCCCACAAGAAGAGAAACAAAATAAGTCAATCAACCTACAATCAAACAATTCTATGCTTTCTAAAAATGATTGTCTTTATTTGGGGGATAAGGATTCTTGGCCTACTCTTTCTCAAATGGGTTTTGTGCAACATAGTTTTTGGTAATTGACCAAGGAATATATGAACTAATAGGGAGTAGTTAGAGAATTCCCTGACACTATATTTTTTTTATGGTCAAAAGTTTCTATTGCATTTGGTCAGACAAATATTCAATCCAATTCCATTGGAAATATGCAAACATTGTTGAATTGCAAGGAAAAAATCAAGGTATGGACATATTATGCCTAGAGATATATCAATAGGCAATAAGAAATGGTGGATATCATACCTATTGTTTTCGAATATCTCACAAATCCCAACATCCAGCTTCTCATGTAGATTTGTATTTTTAAAAAACATACAGGAGGCGTGGCAATACTGACGAAATTTCATCGCAAGCTATATGATTAGGTTTTATTTTGACAAGAATTTTCGTCGTTATTTCCATGAACGTTCATCCCACTTTTCCATGGTTTTGAGTTGCAAATATAACATCTACGTCGTAATCTCTTCATGAGTTTTTTCTCTGCCACGATTTTTTGTCACTATTTTCATGCTTTTTTATCACAACTTTCCATGCTTTTTCGTCGCACGCATGGCATCTACGTCATAATATGTTTGTGATTTTTTACTTTGACATGGTTTTTTGTCCCCATTGCGATGATATTCGTCGCTATTTCCACGTTTTTTAAGGTAAACCTATCTTGAGGATGATGACATGTGGCGAGCTTATGCCATAGCTATTTCGACAAATACCTAGTTCGTGGATATAGCGACAAAAAAATTTACACGAACAATAGTCTTTGCTTTCATGGAAAGTGCGACGGAGATGTGTGGCAATAGAAATTAAAAACCGTGGAAAATTTGGTCATATGTAGTAGTGATTAATTAACCTATAAAAAATGTATTATTTTTAGTGTCAACTTATAATTACCACACCATCCACCATCACTCTTAATAGACATTGAGAATAGAATAGATAATCATACTAATTTAATATTTGTTTGAAATTGATCACACGATCCAAACCCATTTCATATGTATAAAAGGTACATGCCCCTACACCCAAAGACACTACTTCCTTGGCCTCCTTGTGAATGTCTTGATTTTTTCCCTATATATATGATAGAATTTATATTTTGAAAATTGTGTGCAAGATACTTAGCTCTAGGAGTCATTGATGTCAAAGAAATGCCTCTAGAAGAAAATTATCCTTCCAACCATGACATCACCAACTTGAATCACCATATGTTGTGAAGTCAATAAAATTATGAAGAATTGTTAAAGTCATCATTGTATAGAATGAATGAATATTATCATAGTGATTTCATCGTCTACGAATACCAATGCTAAATGAGGAAGCCTTATTTTTATCCAAAACAAAAGCTCTCCCAACTTCACACTTTTCCTTGTTACCAAGTGAAGCCCCATCAAAAAGACTAAAATTTTCAAGATAATGAGAATTGAGAGAAGAAATGATTTGATGTACCTTGGATTTCAATGAAGCCTCGTAATGATGCAATTATGTTGAATTTTGAAAGATAAGTGAGTCATCAAGAAAAAATAATTTTCAAGATAATGAGAATTGAAAGAAGAAATGATTTGATGTACCTTGGATTTCAATGAAACTTTGTGATGATGCAATTATGTTGAATTTTGAAAGATAAGTGATCCATCAAGAAAAAATTGTCTTTTATTATGGCATGAAACTTATTTATCAAATCCCACACAACGGTCATTGACAGGGAAAGGGAATGGGAATGGAATTTGATCCTAACAACCTACTTTTACAGACAATAATTGAGTTCATCCTATATCAAATTATCTTTCCTCCTTTTATTTTAATATACATGTAAGATTTAAAATATGTTTTAAAGAAATAATATAAAATTATAGTATATATGCTATTTAATTTTTTTTTAATTAAAATATAAAAATCATAAGTTAGTTGATCAATGTCCAGTTATTTCTTCTAAATATTGACATTATTTTTTATTATATCATGATTTTTATCCATCAATCCCACATGAAAATAGAAAAGAGTGAAATTTAATCAAGTTTGATATTCATAATTGGATTTTATAGTCATGAATGAAATGCCTCCTGTATCAATTCACCTTTTTTCC
>ML846126.1:0-14872 GCA_009831015.1 Picea engelmannii | reverse complement strand
CTTGGAATAACTCCTAGTTATAGTGTACATACTAGTGAACATATAGTAATCATAGACTACCTGAATCATAGAAGCATTACCATTAGTTTATACAGATCCATTTTACAAATATAGGCAATGGTATACACCTTATCATACGTGTTATTACTAATATATCATGACATATATTGTATCTAAGCTTTTAGTAATAGATGTGATTACAATACCATCTTTAAGACGAGTTACAATTCCATGTATTCTCCCTACAAGTGTATGTTTCCCATTATTTACAACATAGTGATTAGTGTATTATCTAGTCTAAAAAACTCAATCTCATGGAAACAATAGGGATAAAGTAAGTGTAAAAAAACATGAATTAAGCTTGTTGTAATCATACCAACTAACTGTATAGGGTTGAACATGATGAAGTAATGAGATAATATGATATGAGACCACAACAAGCCCTCTATGACACCTCATACATTAGCTTTGGTGATATATTACCCTTTCTATTTACACTATTATTGCAAAAATACTAGTTACAGATTGCATGGTATTCTCTCTGCCTTATTTGTTCCATACTATGTGAAGCTTTACTATATGAGCATACCATATATATGGTAATATAAGGAAATGAATAGTGCATATATGAGGTAGATCAAAGAGATCAACAAGGATTAGAGATATGAGCTTTGTTGTGACAAGGGTGAATCTTGTTTCCATAACTATTACCATTGAATAGTATTAACTATGCATAATACTAGTATTCCTTAAAGGGTATTACTAGTATGCGTAATACTAATATTACTTCTATATTAGTGTCGATCAACTTTCATTGGAATAATAGTATTGAAAGTGAACACATGTGATGTATATGAATATCTTAGATAGATCCTTTGTTTTTTAGATAGCACGTTTAATTGTATTGGTACAACTAAGTAATTTGCATAATATCTGGATCTGTATTGATTATACCCATTTAACTAGTATCATAGCTTTGAGCTTGAACTTACAAATAAACCATATATAACACTAAGTAATGGTTACTGTATATGATAACCACGCTTATATTGAAGTAATACCTAAGCTACATGTAATGAACACATACTACTTATCACTATTCCACAATGTTGATTAGGGAAATAAGGGGAATACACACACTACTCAATAACGGTGATATGTGAAAATAAGGGAAATAGCTTATGACACAAGCATTGGAATCACATACAAGTGTAATATAGGTGTTGATACTTAGTTCCGTTGATTTCTAGTGATATAACATTTAGTTAATAAGAGATAAAATTAATATCACAATACATATTGATTATGGTAAATAGGTAACATCATATCACGTTGTTGAACCTTAAGCTAATTTGTTCTTGTATTATTGATATCATAGTAATGGAATGGCTCTATTCCCCTTGTATTATGATTTAAGCTATTGCCTTTAGTTCTTATTATATACTTCCCTTTGTATTTAACAATCATGTTGTTTTGTTCATGACCCTATGTTATAACTCATACAACAACCTTTAACTGTAACTGGAAAAATAGGGAAGAGGTTAGTAGTATCCCTATTCAATGGACTTACTTCCTTATAGTGATCACTGTTCTGGTACCAAGATGAGATTCACAGTATGGAATGTTATGGAATTAATGGGAACTAATATCACTTTCTACTACAAAATGAGAGATTCACTCCAGTGTAATCAATAGTTCATAATCAGATACATTAGACTCATATCAAGAAGTTGTACTCATAGTTGGTTTTGTACTAATCCATATTCAAGTAATGGAAATCAATGGTAATAAGATAATCTAATCCACAATAAATGGTAATAAGCTAAGATAATCCACAATAAATCATGAAGGCGAAGAAGACATGTAGGAGGACACACTAGAATAACTTGACTCATATGATGGCAAGGAAATGGACCTTGGGGATCTCAACCTAAAGTCCATTCTTCTTCCTATCAAGAACAAGACTTGAATTCAATCGTTGAGAAATAGGATCAACTACTGAAGGACTCGTTGGTTCACAATAAAATTATTAGCAACCCAACAACAAAAACAAAAGGTATGCCCTCTATTAATGAAAGAGAAAAACAAGAGGTACTTCTATGTAAAAAGAAATCTAGAATCTGTTTGCTCAAAGAGGGGAAAAAAACACAAAATTCTTCCACAAATCTATCATTCAATGAAGGTGTCACAATAACATCACCTCTTCAAAAGATAGACATGGAAACAATGTGATATAACATGCTGACATAGAATAAGAGTTAGTCAAGTTCTTTTAGGATCAACTCACTGAACTTGCAGCAAAGTGAAGGTCGACTATTCAAAAAATTACTCAACACATCCTGCATCTAGTCTCACTGGCATATAACGATTCTGATGCAGGAGCATCGCAAATATCAAGCGAGCATGGAGCAAGCGCAATGTATTTTTGAGCACATGACAAATTGCTTGAAAATATTTTTGAAGTTGATGCGCCAATATTTAATGAAGCCATTTATGAAGGAGCGCCTTTGTATATTGTATTGGACCTTGAGCGATTCGCTCTCATCCTTAGTAGATAGGAGGCATCTAATCTAGTTAATGCAGGTAGATAGACTTAAAATTCGTAGATCAGACAGTTTTAGAAAGAAGGAGGGAAAACAGATATCGACACCCTCATTGTACATTGTAACATATGCATGATTATTGAAGCAGGAAGAGCATAGGAGAATAGCAGAGAGTTGTAGAAGAACTTCCATGTATAGATCTTGAATTAATAGAAGAAGTTGATTCTAATCCATGGTTTGGTGTCTTTTATCTATGTGTTGATGTTAAATGATGTGCTCATGAGTGTTTGTTTTCCTATTATGCATCTGTTTTATTGTTGTGTATGTGATTTCATGTTTGATTTGAAATCTGAGGGGAAGAAGAGATGAGTTTCAATTGTTTCTCTATTTGAGTGAGGATTCCTACAAGGAGTGCAGTCGAAAACGTCCGCAAGGATTGTGTTGACAGATGCTCAGGTAGTTTAACTCTTGTTCTCGTTCACCCAGAAGTGAAATTGGGTTATTGGAGCCGTGCCAGGAGGGCATAGGCTAAGGGAGAGTCTCAGTTGTGAATCTGAGTGAAGTGTTGGAAGACTGCTACTGCAGGTGTGTGCAGGGTCGAAGATCTCAAACAGTTAAGGTGTTTGAAAGTTTTCTGCAAGGAGTGCGAGCAAGGGGTCTTAAATTCTGAAATATTCAGAATTGACAAAGCTCAGGAGGTATAGTACCTTTGAGTGAACCTTGAAGAGAAGCACAGGGAGTTGTGCGTGGAAGTGTTAGAACATGCATCGCAATTTTGCACGCAGGAGAATGAGTTCCGTGGAGGAACACATACTCAGTTTGTAGATTCCTCAAAGGGGGAAGATATACGGTTAGGATCTCATGGAGAAGATTTGCAAAAATCCCTCCAGCCGTTGGATCGATTAAAGGAGCGAGGAGGTTATGGTCACACCAGAGGGTTAAGCTCATGAGGGTCATGAGCCGTAGGATCATTGTTGGGTTACCCATCAGTCGTTCGATCAGGAAGGAGTTTCACTAGGGTTAAGTCCTAGCGGGCAGAGGAAAGTCCCAAAGAGGCATCGGGATATTGGAGTATCGGGGTTTCAGAAGTCGAGAAACTCAAGACCTTTCAAGTCTCGAAACCCCGAGAAGAAGTCCTAGCCGTGGATCTTTGGGTGGACACACGTCAGAAGATCCGAGAGGAGTCGGGGTTCAGCATTTCGAGAATCCCGGGGACATAGAGATCATTACAATAGGAATCGTGATTTCGCGATATCCGGAAAGGCGACGAGGGAATAGTGATGTGGAATAGTCAACCCTCATGTGCATCGGGAATCGATGTTTTGTGATTCTTGGAATCATAGCAGCAGGAATCGCGAAACTCTGAAACGTGATTTCCTGACAGGCTAAAAGAGTGGGGGGCCACAGGAGTTGGCGTGGAGGATGGGTGGCGTACCATATCGGGGTTCAGGAAAATTTAAGTCCTAAAACCATTGGTATTAGGATTCGCGATACTGCAAAGTCCGAGGTCCCGATAAGGGGGTCGTCTATCGGTGTTTGAGTCATCGGGATATCAGGGATTCTGGTGACAAGTTGTTTATGCATTGTGGAATCGCGAACCGCAAAACCCCGATGGGAATATGACTGCGGTCATATAAGGAGTGGTCGCGTGGAATAAAGGCTTAGCTTGGGGAGGGGCTAAGGCAGTAGGGAACTGTATCGGGGCTCGGGGTTTGGAAAAGAGAAGTGTTTGGAGAATCGCGAGTGCCGAAATCCCGACAGGAGAAACTCCGATAGGGACGTGAAGTTCAACGTTGACTTGCATCGGGTTTCGGGGTTTTGAGAATCCAAAAACACTCGACCTCAGGACTCGCGAACCTACGAAGTTCGATTTCCCGATTGGAATAGGGAGTTCTTGTGGAGATTCTGTGGGTGTGGAAAATTCCCGATAGGGAATTAAAAGAGCTTTTTAGCTCTTCGGGCCAAGGAAGGAGAAGGTCCTGTGAGCGGATGTGCCTGGGTGGCGCGACTACATTAGATTCCCTCATGTGTCCCATCTCTCCATAGGAAGTTGAGAAAGAATTATTTGACATGCTTAAAGGAGAATCGTCGGGTCCTAATGGATTTACTTCAGATTTATTTCAAGCATGATAGACCATCATAAAGTGGGACACATGGGCCTTAGTAGAATACTCCCACCTTCACTCCAATTTTATCCCAGATATAAATATAACCTTCCTCACCTTCATCCCGAAGGAAGACAAGGTGGAAAAACCAAACAAATTTCCCCTAATTTCCCTCTATAACATGGTCTAGAGAATCATCACTAAAGTCATCACCAATCGACTAAAATTTCTTCTTCCCTCTATGATTTCTCTAAAAAAAACCAACTATGTTGAGGAGAGGAAAATCTTGGATTGGGTTATCCTTTCCAAATGGTCATCCACTCTCTAAAAATTTCCAAAACCCTCAGTATGCTCTTAAAATTGGATATGTCTAAATCCCTCTACAAGCTAAGTTGGAAAGACATTCATCATACCCTTCGCGCCTTTGGATTCTCCCCTTCCTAGATCAAATTATTAATTTCCCTTACCTTCCATTATTACTTTTCAATACTGGTCAAATACTCCCCTTCTTATACTTTCTCCCCCTCCAACAGTGTCAGGCAGAGTGATCCCCTCTTGACCTTCATCTTTATCTTGATGGATGAACATCCTGGAAGAGCCATCAAAATGATTGTGGTAGAAAATAAAACGGAGTCTTGTTTGTTGACAATGAGGAGCGTCCCATATCCCATCAATAGTTTTTTGATGAAACTATGCTCATGGATCAGTCTATAGCCAGAGAATCCAAGGCTATCAAAAGGACCTTTCATATTTCATGGACTCGTCAGGCACCACTATCAATATCTCAAATCTCAGTTTTTTTTCTTTCACGCTACCTCTGTTGTACAGGCTCACATCTACAACATTGTTGGATTCCAAACAAGCTCTCTTCCATCAAAATATATCGGTTCCTTCTCATTGAAAACAAACGACAATATTCATCATGGGAGGACCTTCTCTCTCGAATGAACAAGTAATTATATAATTGGTCCTTCAGAATGCTCAATGCATCGTGATAGCTAGTCCTTCTCAACTATATCCCTCAATCCATGCCTCTTTACTTGTTTTCATCCATGGTTTCTCCGAAAACGATACTGAAAGTTGTCTAAAACCTCCATAGATCCTTTCCGTGGGGTGGAACTTGCAAAGAAAAGAAATGAGATTTAGTCACTTGGACAAGCTCAATGACCCTAACCTCAAATGAGGACTCATTCTCAAATATCAATATGTCCACAGCTCATTCTGTGGATATAAAACATGGTGGAATTGACTGACGTCAAAGAATTCTCTGTGGGCCCTCCTTTGGTGCAAGAAGTACTACCCTCTCACAGAGACTCAGGACCTGATCATACTTTTAGGAAATATTTCAAGCTCCTTAATATGGAACAATGTATATAAAAAAAGATAGTATCCACATTAATTGTTTTTGGGAAGTCAATGATGGAACCAATGCTCTATTTTGGGATGAAACATGGCAACAACTTCCTCCTTTCCACCACAATATGGAAATTCTTTCGAATGGACGTGATTATAATTTTCAACTTCTTCTTCTATTTGGCCCCGACCACATCTTTATGTTGCATCCTAGCTAGAAAATGTTTGATTGGATGAAAACCCAAGTAATTTGGCACTGTATCATAAAATAATAATGTCATCTATTTAAAATTTAATTAGATGGTAGATTTCTTCCATCCAACCAAACATGGCATAAATTTAATCGTTTATTTTCATGGACTATGCTCCATACCCGTTGGATGCATGAAATTTGATTGCCCATATAGACAACTGCTACTTCGTTACCAGACTTTGACCCATGTACTCTTCATATATTATGTGTTTCCATCATAGTAAGTGCTTATCATGTTGTGAATTTTCCTTGCCACTTGTACTTTTGGAGCATTTCATCCACTTTATGTCCTAATATGTGCTCGTCTAAATATTGTTTCCATTTTTGGTTGATTTACAAAGATTATTTGTGTTAATAGTAAGAAACCAAAATATATTTGAAATGGGCATGGGTAGTGGAGTTATGCATCACCCTATTATAATTGTGTCTAACATAAAGAATATTTCTATTAACATAACATAAAGAATATTTCTTTTTTCTTTCTTCATAATTTTTGTTGGTCAATGTTGGAGATATTAAATCGTACTTGTCTTTTCTTAGCATTTGATATTCCTATCATAAAATGTATTAGTTATTCTAATTTATACGTGAGATATTTAGTTAGGAATTTGTTAGATCTAGATCCTATTTATATTTATGGTTGAGATATTATCTCGACAGTGCCTAAGACAACCTATATATCTTAAGCCTAAACTTGATGTATAAATATATGGTGTCAATAAAAAAGGAAATAGTTTTTTGTGTGTGCAATGTTTTTTCTAAATGTCTATTTGTTTAGGATAGAACGTTGTGGACAATTCCAATTTAGTACTTGCGGATTAGGGTTTGATCGATGATCCCTTGAATCTTTTTCTAAGCATATATCTAAGAGCATAGTAGCAACATGTATCATGTGATATTGTTTCTTGTTTTAGTTTTAAGTAAATGTTTTGTCAACAATTTTTTTTGTCAATGATTGTAAAAAGTTCAGTTGCTCTAGTTTTTTCAATATATGTTCTTAAATGCTTGTGTTATAAATTTAGTATTTCCATTTAATGTTTCTAAAAATTATGAACTTTCATATTCATGAATTTCCAAAGGATAGATATTGAGGGGAGATGTTGAGACAAGAGTCTCCAAAAATTCCTCGGAAACCCTCTAGACTATCCCAAGAAGGAAGAAGAGGAACCCTTCCTTCAACTGAGACTCTGAGTGACCAACGACAATATCGCCAGAGGAGATTATCAAACGAGTCTGTGAATATATAAACTCAAGAATGTGCTCAAACAAGTGCTATGGATGAAACCTTCTTAGATAGGTTTCACATTGATACTCCTACACCTGAGAATGTAGGGAATACATCAGGACAAGAAAATATTTTTGGTAATTTTCTTTGATTTTGTTTATTTTTGTTGTATTTTTGTGTATTTAAATTTATGTCAAGTTAAATTTTGTAATTACCTTGAAATGTGTTTATAGACAATGAGTTTAGTGAGAGGGAAGACAATGAAAGAGAGAGTGGGTGTCAGGAAAATTCTAATGTTGGTGAAGAGGGTGAAGGTGGATTTAGGAAGCGACGCTATCAAGAATGTAACAACCCTGGCATTATGACAACATGCAACACACAAAAGGTAGAAAAACAATCTTTTTTTTTAAGCATTTGGAAAAACATCACCATCTACTACAACAAGTTTTACACGCCATCATGTACATGAATGGAACCTTATTAACAATGACGCAACAAACATCGACACAAAGTCTAATTAGACATGCTAAACACCTCACCCTACTCATCAACCCATCAATCCCAATCCACATGGCATATGGGTAATCATGCACAAAACTCATCAATATAAATCCATCCAAGGTGCAAGATGCGATTATCAATTTATACATTCTGAACTTGATTAGGGATTAAGCTCATCAAGAAACATCATTTGGGATAATTAATTAGAGATTGTAAGGTACTAAGGTATCAAGAGTTAATGATCGAAAAATTTATTGTCTAATAATAAAATTATCTTGATCCAATCCTTAGGTAGAGTGGCATTTATTATTTTTGAGATTATGAATCACCAGAGGTAAGAAGGTATTAACAATTACTCTTTAACTAAGGTATGTTTTCAATAAATACCAACAAAAGAATCTACCTAGGCTAAGCCTTTTACATATCAAGTGTTTTTCAATAAAAAGGGTATCAATGCATCCTTACGGGTTGTACGTAATTCTAGAGGTACCAACTATAAAATAAAAATAAAAACGTTTAACACATGACCACACAAAATGTCCTAAGTAAGCTTGGGTTAACATTACTTTTAACTAAATCAACATTACAAGAATAAGTTACTGATACAAGCCAATGGAACGGATACAACAAAAATTATTAACGTAACCAATGTTATATATAAATATATATGGTGGACTAGATTATTTGAAAACTAAGTATATGTACTTAAAAACATTTCAATATATTGTAGATTTATTTTTGACATCAAAGCTCACTTTATAAAATTACTAAAAGAATAAAAATGTGAGTTATATTATAAGCTTCACAAAATATTGTTCTACTAAAAAGTACTTAATGTGTTTTAATAGTTTCTTTTTAAACGTATATCTAATACAATCAGGTACATCGTATAAATCAACATATAACTAGTAATATCTTAGAGCCTTTTTCCTCACCATTTGTTAATTTAAGTGTATCAAAGAAGAATTAGAACAAAAAATATATATATTAAATTAATTTTGTTTATATTAGTGGTTGTGTGCAATGGTTGAATATTTGAAATTAAGCTTGTGCTGAAGTAGTGAATGGAAAGCACTTATAAAAGCCAACGTCATTAAAAATAGAATTGTACTAGTACATACCAATAACATTTTCTTCTATAGTGGCGGGATTACCTAGACAATAAATGAAAACACAATTAATGTCGTCATGCTAAGGAAGTAAATCAGTCATTTCAGTAAGGAAAAATGGATTTACTCTGGTTAGCACAAAAAGAGGTATCCAGATGACATAAAACAAATGGAAGTCACGAAGGGGGTGAGGTTGTTTTCATAAGAAAACCTATAACCTCTGCAATAGGCCAGTGCAAACACCCAGAAATTTAGCGTTGTGTTAACGCAACAATCGTGGTCGATAAGGAGGAAATCGTAGGCCATTAAAGGATCACTTTTCAACCAACAGTTAGGTAAATCCACAGTCAACAGGTAAAAATTCTTTGTATGGTTAAAGAGGGTGAACACAAACTTCTTCAAACCCACGTAGGCTCACTCATAAAATTGCAGGTAAGAATAATAATGTTGTCATACAAAAGCTGAAATTTTGCTCAACCAATTGGCAAGTGAATTCACTCTTAAAAATCAGCAGGTGAATAGAGATATGTTCCATCTGCCACTCGTTGCATGACCTGGACTCCATAACCTGATTGATTCCCATCTGTACCTACGTCAAAGGGCAAGGGAAAAATCGTAATTACAGTGGCAAGTTAAGGACTGACTTCGTTGCAAGACTTCAAGGGTGAAGGAGTTTAGAGGTTCAGAGGGAAACTTGAACAGTAATAATGCTGTAAATATTACACCACAGTCCCACGTACTCATTGTTAACAGTAATTCATATGTAAAAACTGTCTATTAATTAAGCAATAATGCTATCTATAAATAAAAATATAATATCGTTGTTCAATACAAGAGGTGCAGTCTACCAAAGAAGATTCGCGGGGTTTTACTAAAACACTGTGCATAAATGTAGCGTTATGTAGTTTCGTAGTGGGACAGGCATTGTCGATCGAATCACTGTCTGCACCAACATCCCATTATTATTTTAGAAGAAAACGTTGTCAGCACAACAACAAGACAACACATTCGGAATATCGTTGTCCATCACTACTAACAAAATCATCTTGTCTAGCAAAGATATACTGTCTAACATTTAAAAAATTCTTGTCTGCTATGAATACAAATTGCTCTCTTCATAAGGTATGCTACCAGAGATTATTAAATACATTTACATCAATGAGTTATCTATATATTGTTATAACCCCAATACAACGCAGACAACAGTAGGAGAACGCAAGGATCCAATGGGAAAGGTCATGGAATAATTGTAGGGATTTTATCAGTCAAGGCACAGAGAAATACACAAGAAGGAAGCAAGATAATCCATACACAGAGGCCGTACTGAAAGACAGAAGTCAAACAAGTAGGCAAGGACATCCAGAGAGGTAGATGGCTATTAGGTTTGCCTTTGCTTCATCATCTTTGCACAGAAAAGTAGGGTGTTGAGATCCATAGGTCTTTTAATGCTAAGGCGACGACCGTAGATCAAGCTCATGGGCAATTGCTTAGGCGAGGATTGGTGAGCTAGGGACGAAGGATAAACAACCTCAAGGTCACAATCAACACACAGGGAGGTCATGACATGTGAGAAGATGAAGGCCATTGGAGTCAACCACCATCGAGCTAGGCTAAGGAAAGTTTCAGTCACCAATTTAAAAAAACAATCATTTTACTTTTCTATTAAATATGAAGATACGAGCATAAGTCCTAATACATTCTACCATACAAAAATGAAGAGAGCATACTGTTTCCTGATCTCCCACTCCGAATGAAATCCCGTGTGCTCCATGCAGATCCCACTCACCGACCATCGAGACTTCACCAGTACCTCCCAGCCAATGCTAGGGGTACTCTTCTTCCCCCTTATCCCCCCTAGCCGTAAAGGGGCCACACACACTATCCAAATATTTTGACTAGCTCCCATCTCACCTCGCAACGCCGAGCTACCACTCCTCTCCCAGATGGGTATCCCAACTCCCACAAGTAAATCAGTCAAGTAGATATTTTTGCAGCATAACGTTACGCAAATAGAAGATTCCCTTTCATCCTTCTCCCTCCTTCATTATATAGAGTTTCAAACTTCCTTTCTTTCCTAAAATCTCATTTAATTAAAAATTTTAAAAATAAATTCCTAAAAATTATTCTCCGTACAAGTGTCCCCCATCCCCTACATTCCTCCATTATTTAATTTCTTTAATTAATTAATTATCTTATTTCCATCACCCACCTAGAGTTACTCCTAGAATCACTCCTAGGTGTCCCCAAATTCCCTTACAGGTTTTAAAGGCTTTCCCTATTATTAAATTGCTAATTCAATTTAAATTAGAAAGCTCTTAAATGGTAGATTCTTTACTAAGTTGACTTTCTCTTTTTCCCTTAAGTTCCCCTTTTTCTCGTTTTATGTTTACCTCTTTTCCTAGTTTCCTAAAATTTTAGATTTTCCCTTTTTCCCCTTTCTACTTAGAACTCAAAAAGGCAGGTGTGGAAATTAGCCATTTTTTCCCTTTTTCTCATTTAATTAATATATCAAAAATAATAAAACAATTAATTCCCCCCCTTTTTTAATTTTATTCCAACAGATTTTTGAATAAATTAAATTTCTTACTCCCTCCATGTTACAAGATTTAAAGAAGATCATACTCTTTATTTAATTTGTTTTTAATTTTATATATCATTTTTTTTTATAAACAAAGATAAAATTTTACCTACTAGCATGATTTAGACCTAGACCTTAATTTTCGTGATGGGCGACATTTTACTAGGGAATTTTTTTTTTTTTAATTCTTATCACATTGTTCATTCTAAGGCCATCTAAGTTCATTCATTTATCAAAACAACGCGATGTGCCCTTTAGGATGCACTAGGTGCTCCAAGGGTGCCACTTGCCTCATCTGTTCCCTTTCGCGATGTGCCCTTCAGGATGCACTACGTGCTCCAAGGGTGCCACTCACTTATTTCCATTTTTCTTACATGGCGTGCCCTTCAGGATACACCACATGCTCCAAGGGTGCCACTCACCTCTTGAATGACTTGGTAGACATCAAAATCCCCTGGAGTCAATACTCTGTTAGGTGAACTTGTGGGAGACTAAGGGCCTCTAAGGAATAAGGCCCTCACTTTATTGCGCTCCCTTTAGAATCATCGTGAGCGACTGTCGCAGTTTTCCCACATGGCATCATGGGTCCTCTCGAACTAGGTAAACATTAACCTACAGTTCGAGCCATTGTGGGAGTACTAGCGGGATGTGCCAGGGATGCTATCCACACCTCTCCCTCAACATCTCTGGTAGTTGTGCGTGACCCCTTTACTCCACATGTGAGTCTGGTCAAAAAGCTATCGTCATCCTGCATCATCAACAAATCATGTCAGAACATATCCATATCATATCATCTAATCAAATGCACTAATATCATAGAAAAACAATCAAACCCCAATGGTACACTCCCTGACTTGATCTGGAGTCCAAGGGGTTCCATCGATGCCCTTGCATCCTTGAGGTCCAAAATCCTGCACACTCAGTAAAACCAAATCAATAACACCTATCTA
This sequence comes from Picea engelmannii, assembly GCA_009831015.1. Classification (NCBI taxonomy): domain Eukaryota; kingdom Viridiplantae; phylum Streptophyta; class Pinopsida; order Pinales; family Pinaceae; genus Picea; species Picea engelmannii. The sequence goes on along the minus strand of ML846126.1, from coordinate 2,255 downwards.
TGTCAATGCAGTAAAACAACAAGTCATCAACCCATAACACCTCATAATCAAATCAATGTTTTAATAGCATAATAATCTGGATCACTTGCAAGCAAGTGTCCTCAAAGAATAAGTTCGCTCAGTACGCAAGAGAGGGATGTTACATACACCCCCTCTTGGTCTAAACTTTGTCTTGAAGTTTCACGATATAAATGCCGAAATAATTTGTATCAAAGTATCATAAGTCTATCTATCAAACAAAATGGAAACTGTTGGCGCATATCATATGCATCTTCCCAGGTTGCCGAGTGTGGACTATTATTATCCCATTAGACCTTGACTTGCTCTACCATTCGATGCCGTAGTTGTCGAATGTGATTATCTAGGATGCATATTGGCTCAGCTGTGAGCGTACCCTCATCTGACACCACAAGGTGCTCAAGTCAAAACATGTGTAGGATCACTAATCATAAAGTCTCAGATAGAGACATGAAAGACATCATGCATACTCCTCATGACTATGCAAGGCTAGTCAAAATTCACGGGCCTCTACTTTCCACAATATCGTAGGTTACCACAAACCTAGGAGATAGTTTAGCCCCTTTTCCCAATTGGATCTAACTCTTATGCAGTTTCAACCCCAATAATACTCGATCACCTTATCGTAACTATGGTCAACACGACACACATCAACATAACTCTTTTGTCGATCCTGCGCTTCCTGGATCCTTTATCTTATTGTTTTCATTTCCTCTTCCATTTCTTGGATCGCTTCTGGTCCCACCAAGGCCCTATCCTCAAGATGATCCCAACTCAAAGGTGTCTGACACGGTCACCCGTAGAGAAACTCGAAAGGTGCCATATTAATGGTGCTTTGGTAATTGTTGTTGTAAGCGAACTCCACCAGTGGCAAGAATTCTTCCCAACCCTTTTGTTGGTCCATAAAATACATGCGCAACATGTCCTCCAAGGTCTGGTTCATTCATTTGGTCTGCCCGTCAGTCTCCGGGTGATACACAGTACTAAAGTTAAGTTGGGTTCCCAAGGCATCTTGGAAACCCATCCAAAATCACCCAGTAAACATCGATCCTCGATCGGAGATAATCCTCTTAGGCATGCCATGCAGCCTCACAATCTCACTAATGAAAACTCTAACTATGTCAGGTGCCTGATACGTCATACGCATAGGAATAAAGTGAGCATTCTTCATCAGAGTGTCTATTACTATGAAATCAAGTCATGTCTCCTTTCCATCATTGGAAATCCAACAATAAAATCCATCAAAATAACCTCCCATTTCAATTCTGAAATAGCATGTGGTTGTAGTAATCTTGTTGGGTGTCTATGTTCAGCCTTTACCTGCTGACATTCTAGACATCTGGCCACATAGTTGACTATGTCTGCCTTCATTCCCTTCCATAAGAATAAGGGTTTAAGGTCTCCCCTCATCTTCATGACTCCTGGGTGAGCCACGTAAAATGCTCTATGAGCCTCACTTAGGATCATCATCCTCAACTCGTTGTTCAACGGTACGTAGATAAAAAATTTAAACCTCAATAGCCATTGCTATCAAAAGAAAATCCTTCAATTGTGGTACCATCATTGTGTTTTGTCCGATAAAACCCTCGACCTCTTTGTGTCAGTCATCGTCACGCTGTAAAGTTAGAATCTTTTTACGTAGATTTGTCTGAATAGGAAGCATCGAAAAGATGCGCGGTCTTCGACTCAATGCATCTGCCACTCGGTTCATTGTTCCTTTTATGTAAGTAATCTCGAAGTCGTACTCGCTAAGCAATTTCGACCAACTTCATTGTCGCACGTTCAGGTCTCTTTGTGTAAAGAGGTGTTGTAGTCCACAATGGTTAGTCTTTAGCTCAAAGTTTCATCCAATAAGGTGGTGTCTCCAAACCTTCAAGGTATGTACGATGGCTAACAACTCCAAATCATGCGTCGCGTAGTTCTCCTCATGCCTCCTCATGCCTTCTTAGTTTCCTTGAAATGTAAGCAATCAATTGTCCGTCTTGAATCAAGAGTCCGCCTAAGCCTTCCTTGGATGCATCAGTGCATACCAAGAAGTCCACATCGATGTCCGAGACCTTTAGTATTGGTGTTGTTGTCAACAACTCCTTGAGCCTCCGAAATTCTTCTGCGCATTTCTCGGTCCAAACAAACTTCTTGTTTTTCTTCTGCAATGACGTGATCGGATTTTCTATCTTCGAAAAACCCCTCGACGAACCGTCGATAGTATCCTGCTAAACCCATGAAGCTACTCACTT
>ML846125.1:22132-35994 GCA_009831015.1 Picea engelmannii | reverse complement strand
CTTGGGTAGCAATGGCATACAATAGCCACTCAAAATTATTCACATATCAGTAAGATAATGAAATCTTTTCAGAAGGGGTTCTTACCAAATCCCTTCATACCTTATGCCATACAGGCATGAACATTTTTATACATGTTCTAGCTGATAGCACCCTTTTTTCTAATTTGTACCTCATTAGTAGTGCTTCATGGGGCTCCCAAAGTCCCCTCAACAATCTTTCAACAACGAGCCTCTTGCATTCATCCTCTTCTTGAGGTATTTTTTTTTTTACCATTGGTAACTGTCTTTCCCAACAATTTCAATTTCTTTCTATAGATGACATATATCACAATTATATCAATCATCATGTAAAATAATAATACATGTATCATAGCATTCTAATCAATAAAACATTTTCAAATATGTCCTAGCATATCTTTATGCACTTCATCACATTATCCTTAATATTTTCATGAGTGCAACACAAACAATTCTCAATTGTTTTTAAAATCATACAACCATCATCATTATGGTGTCAAAACATTTACCTCCATCATTAAATCAGTCTCTCATACCATAGAAATACAATAAACAACAAGAAAGGAGTCAAGGAAATCTTCCCTCGTCCAACTTCTACACAGCCCTGGACTTTTAGTCTAATTGAGTTATTTTCCAGGGCCTCGCTACCTTGTTTGACCAAGCTTATTCATTTAAATATGCTTATTTATTCATTTTCCCTTTTTCTAGTTGTACTTGTTCCCACCACTGCGCTTCTAAGGCTTACAACTCTGTTAAACAATTCAGAGTTTTTAGGGTGAGAAAAGTGTTCCTCCTTTTCTCCTTCTTTGCTTATGCAATCTACTTCTTATTGTGATCTCCATGCTCTTTTACTTGAGAGCAGTGTTAGTTAGGTTCACCTCAACCTTCTTGGTAAATCAACATGCTACAACAACAAACCTTTTGTTCACAATGAATCATGAGCCTATGCATTCTGCACATTACCATTCAGTTATCAAAATGGTCAACATTCATTTGTTATTCTTCCACTCATACATTTTGTTTTATAATGTAATCCATAATTCTTATATAAATAGGCTTGTAGCTCACTGCTTAATTCTCAGTAGTCATTAAGGTTGTGATTTTGTTCTCCTGACAGAGTATTTACACTGTTCCTTCATAGGGAATTTTGTTGGCATGCAACTTCCATGTTGCATATCCATCACTATCTTTGATGGCCTCAACCTTGAGTTAGATTCAACTATTTACCAAATATTACATAAGGAATATAAACATGCATCTTTGTTATGCATCCAACTTATTTATCCACACATAATCCTTGTTTTGTTAACTTACATCCATGATGTACTTAACCACATGCATAATCACAAGCCTATGTGTAGCTACTATAGATATATTTCACAGCTCACATACATCTTTACTTTAAAATCAGTCACCTCATGATTGTTCACAATCATTCTCATGCGATCCTCAAAGGCATAATCATTTTGCCTCTTATCATGACAACAAAGTATCATTGCTCATTTACTCTTTCGTCTATTTATACTAGCCTTTTCCGAGGGAATGGAGCACATTCCCCTTAAGCTATCATTCAAAACAAAACTTTCATGATTCTTCAGAATAGAGTCAACCATGCATCCATGATATTCATTCAAACTTGGCAAGTGCAATTCTTACCCTACATTTCACACATACATCATACATGTGCACCATTTGCACGTTTAACATCATTCATTCATATATATTCAGTCTTAATATCAGTCCTTATATAAATCAACCATACGATGCATTAAATCCAAGCACTCAGGCATAAATAAACACAACTAAACATTCATCATGCAAGCTCATTACTTGCCCCCTTTCCATGTAATTCATACACATGGATATATCAGACTTCCAGATCCTTCTCCCAAGGATCTTACTGCCATTCTCATAACAAGTCTCATACAGACACTCAACACTGGACTTCCCTCTCAATTGAGAGCTTGAAGTCATTCGCATGATATCCACGTGGCAAGTTTAACCGACATAGTCATAACTATGTCCCTCTTTCCATAGAACAACAACCAGCAAGAAAGTATTCTTGCCTCTGGTATTATAAAATTATTCAACAGCCCAGAAATATTATCTGGGCAACTCCAACAGTTCCCAAGGCAACAAGACATCTTATCAAGCTTCTCTTTCATGCCTCAAACCATTTTTGGTTAACATGTGCTTTTATCAAGGGAATCACTTTCTAGATTCCCTCTCACCACTACTTGAGCATATCAAGTCATGCCTTATATGGATACCACCCACCTTTGGATATTAATCTGTATCAATCTGACCCATTGGTCATCTAGAAGTGCTCCAACACTTCCCTTACCACATTCAGGATCAACATTTCATTAACCATTTTACCTAATTTATAACGAATTTTAATGTCTAATAACATTTGGACTATTTCCTTAAAGCCCAAATTCAATTTTCGAAGTATGTTACTTACTAAGTATTTTAATACAAAACTCCAAAGTATCTCTAGATCATAATTAGTCTTGGGTAGAAAGTCCATCTCTTTCCTTTTAAACTTTTGTAGAGGTTCTAGTTGTTTTTCCTATTCTCATTAAAACAGAAGATAGGTTGTAAATGTAGATCAACCTTAACCATTACACCTATAATTCTTCCTTTTGTTCAGCAACAGTCAGGGATGGAGTTCACGCTCCTCTTCCCACAGGAAATTTGGCGGATTAGTTTTCTATCCACCAAGCAAGGGAGGATGATGTGATTGATTGCTCAATCACTCCATATTTCTGCAACTTCGTTTATCAACTTAATTAGAATAACATTTTCCAACAATTCCTGCACCCAGAAACAACTTTGTTTCTCAGTTGCCTTCAGATCCAGAGAGTTGCACATGCTCTCCCTTTTCATAAAATGGTCACCAGACCCATTCCTCTTGCTTAGACATACCCTTAAGTTAATAGGGCTACACACTTCCCTAGCACAACCATGAGATTTTGAACTTTCTCATGTCATTTCACTTCTTCCATGAGGTTCATTCTCAGTCCTTGTGACTTCTTTTATTTTACAAAGAGGGATTACCCTAGTAGGAAGTTTTTGAGTTACAACAGGTCAAGTAGGTTGATCTCACATACTCCAATGAGACCTCTAGACATGGAGGATTGTTCTCCCAATTCCAAATCCTTCATTTAACCAACACTTTTAATTAACAGAGGCTTCATAAGTCCACTTTTTTGGCAATTCCTGCCACCTATTTAGTCCATTTTCCTTCTTGAATCAAGTACTCCTTAAAACAAGCTTATGTCATTTGCATCCAAGTTTTATTATTAATGCCCCTCGGCATAATCCCACTTTTGTAGGTGTTGGGTTCGTGTTTTGACTATTTTGTTTCAATGGCCAAATCCTTTTTTGCATGTGATATTATATATGTTATGCTCTCATTTAGCCATTTTGAAGGTATTCTTAAAGCTTTATATATCAATTCACCATGAATTCGCACAAGGTATGTATAATTATCGTTTTTGCGATCAATTCATCTCAGTTTATTTTTTATAAAGATCTAATGTTCTGGTTTTCTTGCAACAGGTCGGAATTGTGATCTGATCCTCCATTTGGACCTTCATTTGGCATTCTAACAGGCAGTGAACTTCAATCTTAATTTGTGGGAGGATGAAGTGGAATCAGAAAAATACGGCACATGGGTTTTGTGCGTAATATTCCCAATTAGGTCCTATGTGGGTTGTTTCCTAAAAATTGTGGATGGATTGAGAGTAGTTTGTGGTCCTTGATTCGGCATCCGGCACTCGGAGCACAGAGGAGTTGGCAGTTAGCACATTGGCGGCCTTTGATGGATGAATCAGGGATATGGGTTTTATGCCCCCTCGTGCCCTCCAGCTACAGATTCGATACACCTCAGATTGGGCAGTTGCAGGGACTGCTGAGTGGCACACAAGATTGTTAGAAGATGTTGTTGTTAGAACACATTTAATGAGTTTATTGTTTTTAGAGAGGATCGACCCTTCCAATGGTCAACCTCTCTAGCTATGTAATCACCTATAAATACTACTTCCTATGACATGAACCAAGGAGACGAATTTTATTTCATACATACATTATCACCATTTTTTGTCATACTCTGTTTTATGCTTAATGTTAATGCTGCGTTAATTTAGCAACTGTGTTTTCCTGTTGGAGTGTAGCCACGACCTGCTGGAGGGCCCACCAATGGTCTAGGTGATTGTATATATCAATACATATTTATATTTATCTTGTTTCCTTTCTTAAATTTCGAAATCATCTCTTTACTATGTAGATTTCTCAATTTGAATTGCTTGTTGCATGCATATTTTAATTACAGATAGCTTATCCAATTCATCTTCATGTACACTTTCTCTTAAATTGTAGATTGCTTTCTGAATTGTGCATATCATAGAGGGACACCCATAGTTGTGTGTTAACGATTATATTTTGCTTGGAGGTTGTAGAAGTTGTTAATTACGTTGTTATGTATTTTTCTTCCTAGCTATAGGTTACTCCGTAGAGTACTAATCTAGATAGGTTTATTTGTAGATTAATTACTTCAGTTTTGATAGTTTGACAGAGTATTAATTTAAATAGATTTACTTGTAGTTTTGATAGATTAATTGCTTTAGTTTTAGTTTTGACAAGTATTAATTTAGATAGGCTTACTTGTAATTGCAAATACTCTCTGTAGGTTTGTTTCATTTGTCAATTTTGCTTCAGCGTGATAAGATAGAAATGGATTTTTGAGTTATGTTTTTTAATAGCATTTTGGTTGATTTTGAGTATGATTCTTAATGATAGTTTAGTTCATTTAGGTTATAATTTTTAATGAAGTCTCAGTTATGAATTTGAGTTGTAATTTCTAATTAGCATTAGTCAAGAATTGTAGGTTTGCACATAGTGTTTTTGTTGTCATTTTTAGTATGAATTTGAATTAAGATTTTTAATTAACGTTAAATTATGAATTTATGAGTTTATAGCTTTGCTTAAATTAGTGATTTTGAACAAAGTATTTCCCAGTATTAGTGTGATAGAGTGAATGATTGATGTTTACTTGATGTTTACTTGAATTATCATTAGTAGTTAGATGCCATTAGGATGTGAGTTCTTGCTTTTCTTGCTTTTAGTTAAGTAGATGAGTGTTCATTCTTGCAAGATAGAAATAATTGTGAGTTTTTGCTTTAAGAATAGAGTTTACTTGTAAAGATAATTTTGTCAGATTATTTGCTTACTTGTCATTTGTTTATTTGGAGGTAGGTTAAATAGATGGATTAAACAGTTTAGAGATAGATTACTTGTCATTTGCTTATTCAAAGGTAGATTAAATAGATAGATGAAATAGTTCAAAGATAGATTGCTTGTTATTTGCTTATTCAGAGATAGATCAAATAGTCCATAGTTTTAGATTGCTTAAAGCTCATTAGTTAAAGGTTGCTTTGCATATTTAGCATAGAATCTGTTGTTTAAATAGATTTTAAAAGTCATATTTTTAAAGTACAATTGTAAATTGAAAGAGTGTTGATCCCTAGGGTAAACTATCTCCTTAGCTAGACAATATTTATGTTAGCTTTTCTTTCATTCATAGCTATACATTACTTTGTAAATTTAAAATAAAGCTCTTCATTATTTCAGTTTGTTGGCATTAGATTAGATTAGGCTAGATTAGAGCTCTAGACCTGCACATACAGTGCTAGCACCTCAAAGCTTACGAGCCCCGGGTTGACAATTTAATGTCGAAATAGATAACATATATTTCACTTGACAGTAGGGATGGCTATCATTTATCTAAAATAAATGATAGGCTTCTTCTGCTACAGTCTAGCATGATTCAATCTTGTTGGGTAAAATCCCAACTGAATTTGAATCTGCATCCTTCTCCTCAAGGAACTTATGCAGATAATTTCCATATGATAACAATACTCTCAACAGGCTCATCTTAGCCTTGGTAAACTAGTCTTATGACTGTTCTCCAACCCATCCAGGCCTATGTTTGAATCGTTCTCTATTAGATAGGGTAGGGCAGGGTGCCCTCTCCCTTAAAGTTTTCTAAGAAAGAAAAATAATCACTTGACTCTTTCGTGAGACCAAGCAGGCCAAGTGTTGTTGCCCACTCTAATACCACTTTGTAACACACCCGACCCCTAAGTACCTTTTTAAGGGATGGGGCATAAGAATTTTTCTTTTCTCAATCATCGTGAATCCTCTTCCCGAGATATCTGTCATCTTTTTCTCATCAAGAGCTTTCCAACGACTGTTACAATGCTCAAATCCGAACTCTGGATTAGAAGTTATGCCCTTCCGAAGATCTTCAAGCATCATTGGTCAAAGGCCATGTGGAACCCACGTGGGTTCACCTCATTCATACCATCCCACCTGGCAAAGACTCGACCAAGGTTGTCATCCTTTAGCGATGACATGGCCACTAGAGGGGCGGTTACATGGAATGTTCCTCATGCATTTGCGATTACCGGGCCTTTGACCCTTTGTCCTTCCTGTCCATGTCTTAAACATTCCCAGAGTCTTGAAGTCCTGGAGTTCCCTAACACTCCTACATCTATGGTGGAGATCAATCCACCGTTAAATCCAACAACTGAGGTTTTCCCTCATGCGACGCATAGGATTAAGGGATTTCAACGTTCGACACTCCGACACTAAACGCCCTTTTCTCTACTCGCATATCTTCTAGAGTCCCAAAACCCTAGAATCCTACCACGTGGCTCCAGCCTTCGGCCCTTTTTGGAGCTTGTGTCTTAGCACTCCAAACACCCAGAGTTATGAAGTCTCGAATTCCTAGAGCGGGTCCCTCTTGCGTACATGGCATTCTACACGAGTGTCCCTACTAACATCTGTCGCCTGGAAGATACGTGGCGATGATGCCACATTGACACATGGTATCCATCTCTCTAACTCTATACCATATACGATAAGTCAATAGTACATGTGGCTTAGCCACGTGTTGAAAAACGATGGCTTTGTCACACAGTTGGACTCCACTGTGTACTTTGTCCACGTCATCTGCTGACGTCACTCTGACCTTCGGTGCTTCAGGGAAACTCCATGCCTTGCATCCTAGATCACCTGAAGTGGGGTTTAGTCAGAGAGCTGAATAATGATTGGATGACCCATAATCTTCCTTGGTTTGATCCAACGAAAGACATTTGTCAGAAGACAAGGGTAACACGTGGCCCAATCAACGGGTGACATGTGTCAAGGTCTAATTGACTCATAAAGTTTGTGAAAGTCACGAATCGGGGTGACACGCGGCACACCTACTATGGGTCCACATCACCCTAGGTGACATCATCATGCCACGTCACTTTGGCCTTCGACACTCCGACGATATTCTCATTCACCAACATGTTGATCCTCCTAGAGTAGGACTTCATCAAAGTACTTTATGTTATCCTTTCACTATGCTCGATCTAACAGTTGAGAAGGGTCCCGAAGGATCCTTAGATCCACGGTCCACGTTGCTTCACAACTTCAATGCTCAGGGGTTTGGTTGTGTAAATTCCCTTTTTACTCATGGAGTGGTCAGCACCAGACTGACCACGATCTAAATCGAATAGTCAAGAGAGGTCCTGAAGCTTCTTCGGATCGATAGTCCTCGTCGCTTCGCGACTTAAGTGTTCGGGGGTTCCACCTGTTCATCACTCCTTTTCTCCCAGAGTGGTCAACACCAGATTGACCTTGACGTAGATCCAATGGTCAAAGGAGATCCTGAAGTATCCTCAAATCTACAGCTCATGTTATTTTGTGAATGAGAAGTTGATCATGGTTTAATGATGGGAAAGATCCCACGGTCACAGTTAAGGAAACTGTCAGATATCGGTCAACCCCTCTGGTAACCATACCGGGTAGGTTGCCTTCGATTGGTTTTGCAATGTTCATTCACCTCGGAGCTCCGGACTCTGGAGTTCCGAATAATTTAGCTCCTTTTTTAGTGTAGCGAAGGATTCCATGGACCTGGTCCTATGGAACTTTGTCAAGCTCCGAAGGCTACACTCTTAACTCTTAGCCAAGATTTGGTTAAGGCCATAGGCATGAGCCCGTGGTATCTTGGACAACTAGTTTGAAGGAAGCGCCTTCCATTCACATAGATTAAGTTCTAACACAGGGGAAGGTATTTTCGAGGGTTCAACGGGACTGAAGCATTCCAACGAAGTCTGCCCCGACTCTTACATTACAAAATCAATCCTTGGGAAAATTCCATTAAGGGTTTTCCAACCAACACAGAAACCATAATCTTATTCATAATTTCATTTGAAGACCCAAGTCTAATAGTTCTCTTGTTGCTAAGCAGAGGCAAACATAAGCCATTCAAATGCAGTGGTTCATAGAAGAACAATAAGCATTACTAATATTAATCATGCAATGCAAATTTTAGTCATAGACACAAATATCCAACAACTCATTTCAATTCTAGCACACAGGGTATATGAAATACTTATCTATTACAGTCGATCACCGACCAACTGACTATGGGTGTTTGCCTTTCCACCCAACCGTAGGCTCAAAGGCATTCATTCTTAGCGCTCTGGCCACCCCCATGCCAAGCCATGATATCACTAGGGAAATTTTGCACTTTCTCAAAGATCCTTTCTCTGTCACAGCCTCTGCGAGGTTTATCATATGCTTCCTTAGCATCAAGCTTGCGACCTTATGCTCAGGTCATGTCTTTTGCAAACTCCCATAGATCCTTTCTCTTGTTCTCTCCCTTTAACCAAAACAACCTAATCCTTTAGTTCTTCTTCTCAACTGGAGAGCCTCACATGCTCTCTCTCTTTCTGAATGGTATCCCTCTTCTCTTGCATGCCCTATCATTTTTCCCCATGGAGGCTCTGGACCTGTCATGTTCCTTCTGCCAGAAGGAACTCGGGTCAGTCTGGGTCTGCAGGAAAACTGCACTCTGTGGTACTTCGGGCTGACAATTTTCTGTCTCCTCAGCAAGAATCTCAATGCTTCCATTCATGGGGGTAGTTGATTGTTCAACCACCAGTCCTTCTTTCATTATCTGGTTTTTTCCTTAGGATCAGGATGAGGCTTATTATTTCAACAAAGAGAATTTGGGTCATTTTGATACAATGAACCATGTCTACAGTTTCCTCACTCTTTCCTCTAGTGATATCATGGCTAGTACTTCAAGGCTTCACTCCCACACTCAGTTATTGGCAATCTAAACAATAATATGCTTACATTGTTCACATGCCACAGCATGGTAATCATAATTAATGATTAATTACAAGTTGGGGGAAACATGGGTATTACACTACCTAATCCAACTTGCTTGTTTTGGAAGTTTTCATGTCAGCACATCTTTCTGTATTTCCATGGTCGTTTTGGGGCCCTAAACAATGTTGTTTTGGCTTGCCACAGTCAAACTGTAGATGGAATTAGAGTTTGATGGCATAATGTGTAGTTCTCGAAAATACCTTTCCAATGGGCTATCACGCACCTAAAACAGAGGTCGTATGCAAAAGTTACGACCCTAGAAAGTTGAGGTACCAACTTACCCATAAGGGCCCACATAACTTTTGGCGTTTCATCTCCTAGGGTTAGGTTTTTGGATGTCTAGGGTTTTGGCATTCATGCGTAACGTTAAAAATGCCTCTGGAGCCTCATTGTAATCATTTCTTCTCAGACGAATGCGCGTTGTAGCCACATCTCTTCTCAGAGATAACTACCACCATTCGAGCAAGTTGTTTTCAGTTCTACAGTTTTACAATTTCAGCCTATTTTATTTATTAATAGAAGTTATTGTTCACTGGATATTTGTTGTTGTTTTTTGTATCTATGTGTTATTATATTCAGTTTTTTCATTCCGCTCATAAATCCGGATCACATACACATTTTTTAAAGAAATAAAGACTTTTTTTAGAGCATTAATATCAAATCCCTAGGCATGATTTGCCCAAGTTGAGGTGTTATGAACAAATAATTAAACAAGAAACATTATGAATGTACTTACCAATGATAACATGAAAATGAAAAAATATCTAATAACATTGAATTAAATATCAAAATCAATCATATTACATATCGGGCCATCAATGATATTAACTCTTTAAACAACATTTTCAATGACATAAAAAATAATACAAATTAATGGAATCACAAGTTTGATATGTTGGATAAAAAATTTGATGAACTACTCCAAAGGAATTTATCAGTGAGTAACTCCTTGTCATGCATGAGGAGCCAAGGCATATGTTCCACTGTCATAAATAACTCAATTAGACAATCCACAACATTTACTTATAGAATATAAGTCAAAGTATCCAAACTTTATGGGTAAGACATCAAAAGAGTGTTGTTTGGGTACCAAGTCCTTTAAAAAAAGGTGTTAACTGGGACTTCAAGATATAAATGTAATTTATTTTTTTATGCAAAATTAATGATAATGATGTAGAGCCAAAAGACATGTTAGAATCAATCTAAAATGAAGGTCACAAATCATAAGGGTAACCTAAAATTTAGAATGAAGAATCAACTATTAACTATATATGTTTCCATCCTCACTAATGATACTAAACTTCAAGATTTGAAAGTTTATGGTTAGATCAAGAAAACTAGAGAAACCATACTGATGGATATTGGAAGACTCATAACTTCATTGATACATGTATTGCAAGAAAGTTAAAAATGTTTTTTCAACATGCCTACAATTTTCAAGCTCAATCCCAAGACATGGAATTGCTTCACTTAATTGTAAATGCGAGTAGGTCGACTTAACTATACATTATTTCTAATTATGATCGTAAATGTATAATGCCATGTTTGTCAATGGTGTTGATGTTGTTTAGGGAACTCAATGGTTGGTCACATCTATTGGGACTGTGGGCTTAAAGCTCAATAAACAATTCTTTAGATTCTATGAAAATGGACAATGTTATAACTTTTATGGAATTAAGATTTCTTTCCAGAAAGATGGTTTTGTTCCACATAATGAAAAATTGTTTTGAAAAGGAGCTCATGCTTATTTCATGCAACTGAAAAAAAATCAAACCAGGAAGATGATCCAAAGAGCTTAAAATAAATACTTACAAATATAAAGTGGTATTTGAGTTTAAAATAAATACTTACAAATATAAAGTGGTATTCCATGATAGACATCGAACTCTCTCCCTAAAATGTTATAAAGATCAGGTGATTAAACTAGAATCTAGAGTAGGACCTATTTATTTCAAAGCATATCAACATTCTTATTGAGATAACAAAGAAATTGAATGTTTGGTCTAATAGCTATTAGATTGTGGAGTAATAACTCGAAAAAAGAGTTCGTTGCTACCTTTAGTTAGTCTTCTAACAAAAAAAATACTCCTTAAACTTTATATTGATTATTGTACATTAAATAAAATAAATAATAAAGATAAATTTCCAACTAATTTAGTTGAGGAGATATTAGATGAATTACATGATGCAATTATTTTGCCAAGTTAGACTGTAAATCAAAATATTATCAAATCATTATTCCTAAAAAAAAAAATTATTATCAAATGCCTTAACCACCGTTCAAGCCAATAATGAAATGATTCAAAAGTTTGTTTTAGTATCTTTAAATGACAAGAATTGGGGCTCTCATCATGACGATGTATAAACAATATTGAAATTATCAAAAGAGATAATGTTTAGGGCTAAAAAAAAAAAGTTTGTTTTAGTATCTTTAAATGACAAGAATTGGGGCTCTCATCATGACGATGTATAAACAATATTGAAATTATCAAAAGAGATAATGTTTAGTGCTAAAAAAAATTGGAATTTTTGAATCACGTTATCTAGAAAGAGGGAGTAAAGGTTGACTTTGCAAAATTTAAAGTTATTATATTATTATTATAATTTATGGGTCTTGTAAACTATTATGGATGATTTACTAATAATTATGTTAAGATTGCATCACTATGCTAAAATTGCATCACTAGTAATAGAATTGTTGAAGGACCCCTTCAAATGGAATGTAGACACAATCTTGTTTCCAAAGACCAACGAAGGTGATGACTTTCACCTGTCTTGGTATTTTCAAACTTCTTCAAACCATTTTCCTCAATAATGATGCATTCAATACTAGAATTGGGCATTATAACCATCCCATATCCTTTGAAAGTTGCAAGTTGAATTTAAAATTGCATCACTAGTAATAGAATTGTTGAAGGACCCCTTCAAATGGAATGTAGACACAATCTTGTTTCCAAAGACCAACGAAGGTGATGACTTCCACCTGTCTTGGTATTTTCAAACTTCTTCAAACCATTTTCCTCAATAGTGATGCATTCAATACTAGAATTGGGCATTATAACCATCCCATATCCTTTGAAAGTTGCAAATTGAATTTAAGAGAGCAATTTAAATCAACATACGACAAGGAAATGTTGGTGATGATCCATGCATTAACAAAATGGAAACAATATTTATATGGTATTAAATTCTATGTTAAAATTGATCACAACATTTTAAAATACTTATTTATTAAGACAATATAAATGGGTTATTAAGATTCAAGTTCTTTTATAAAAAGAAAAAAGAAAATTATTTGGTATATAGTCTCTCAATAAAAGAAGGAAAGAAGGAGAATCAACGTTATCTTCCATCTCAATAGTTATTTTTGATTAAATCTTTAATGCACTAATTGAGTATGCAAAAATGACAGACATTAGAAAAATAATTAGTGAAATTAAAAATAACTAACAAATGTTCAATTAATTTTTTTCATGAAAAATTAACATATTATGAGAAAATAAACATAATTATTTACTAACTTCATTAGATTTTAAAAATCAAGTTTTAAAGAAAAATCATGATTTGTAGATTATTGGTCATGTGAGATTTTATAAAACATATTACAATATTCAATGTTCATTCTTTTAAAAGGGAATGGAAAAACACATACAAATGTATTTTATAGAATGTGATAGATGTCGAGGGGTAAATTTAAAACAAACACTCTTGTTGGTTTATTCTAATAATTACACATTTTGAAACAAAAATGGGAAAAGTTTTTATGGACTTCATCATGGATTTTCTAAAATTAGAAGGGAAGGGTAGCATTTTTGTTGTAGTAGATCGATTGATTAAATATGCTCACTTCATTGGAATTTCATCCAAGTTTATATCTAGTCAAGTTATTAATACTTAGATACCAAAAATATTTACAAATTTCATGGGTTCCCCAAGTTAATTGTTAGTGATCAAAACACAAAGTTTACCAATAATTTTTGGAAAGAATTATTTCTATAAGTGGGCACTATCTTAACCACAAACATGTCTTTCTACTATAAAAACAAAAAATCAAATTTTAGTAGTTGATAAATGCTTTGAAAAATATTTATTAAATTTTGTAAATGATCAACAACATCAATGATATAGATAGTTACACTCAATGTAATGGTGGTATAATACAACTTATCATACTTCTATAAAAAAAAACCTTTAAAATGTTATATGGGTATGAACCACCATTGATAAGCAATTATGTTATTTCAAATATCAATTTTATATAAAGAATCCTTTAAAGTTGTTGAAATAATGTAACTGCAAAGAGTATTCTTATTATTATTGATATATTATTCATAGGATCAATCCCCATTGTGGATTGATCATGTCGGTTATTGTAATAGGACCAAATCCCATTTTGTGGATTGGTCAAAAGACAATTGTAATAGGCAGAATAAGAAGTCGGCCCCAGTAGTCATTAAAGAGACCCATAAATATAATAAAGGTGGGTTTACCCACTCAGTTTGAGAAGTCGGCCCTGCCAGTGAAGAGACACTTCACACGTGCCAGACTTGTATAAATAAAGGAGGCTAGCGCCTCACTTAGACACAACTCACTTGCTCAGTTTGAGAGAC
>WSFP011347132.1:0-35995 GCA_009831015.1 Picea engelmannii | reverse complement strand
TCCTTATGGTTTCTTCCATAGTTTTAGGATCATCATATTGGATCTTGTCACTAAGGAAAGTTGGCAGTCCACTCAAATATATTTGGATTTTGACAGTCTCATCTTTGATGAAAGGGACATACTTCAACAACTCTAGGAATCTTATTTCATATTCATCTATAGTCATGCTACCCAATTTGAGTTCAAAGAACTCTTTCATCTTTCTGTCATAGTATCTCTTAGTTAAGTATTTCTTTTCAAAGTGTTTCTTGAATTCCCTCCAGGTAATATTCTTCTCTTTGATATGTTGTACTTGTACAAGTTGGTCTCACCACATGGATGCTTTTCCTTTAATTGGATACATTGCAATTCTTCCTTCTGCATGAGAGGAGTAATTCTGCAGTTGGAAATATTTCCTCAAGATAAGAAGCTTGGAATCTTCCTCCTTCTGGTGCTCTCTATCAAACATAGGAGGTTTAATCTTGTTCATTTCACCCTTCATTTCATCCGCTCCAGATATCATATGCTTTTTGGTAGGAGATGGGCTTGAACTACTGTGTGCCCCCCTCTTGGAGTGCCCTTGGGAGTGATGATGGTGTCTACCAAAACTCCTTGATTTTTTCTTCTCATCAAGGGACCTGTGACTTCCTGATTTACTAGAGTCACTCTCCTTATCCAATTTCTTTTCTATTCTTTCCAGGTTGTGTATCAACTTTATGTTGAATTCTCCCTGTTGTTCCCTAGCTTTCCTGAGCTTTTTGTTATCTGCTCGGTGAGTCTGGACATATTTCTGCAACTTTTCAATGATTTTCATCATGTTTCCTTCCTTATCTATCTCTTCTTCATGCCCATTGGAGTTTGATCCTTCAAATCCTATATGGACATTAATTCCTCTAACTTCATTTTCCAAATTGTAAGCACCATGTGCCTTCCCCATTTCTCTACACTAAGAGACAATTCGGTTTGGTTCTAACAATTGTTAACTCTGCAAAATGTGCAGTCAAACAAAATTTTGTCAGGCCATTAGACTATAAAAAATTTCCAGAATAAACCAATCTGATTCAACCAAACAATATCAGATTCCATTTTCTGCAAGTCTTGGTCAGTCAAGAACCCCTCGACTTCAATTTCTAAGCCCAGTTTTGTTCTGCCACAAATTTTGGGCGCTAGCCCCTTTTCTTCAACCCTTGGTTCACATGTGACCATGAATGTGACCACGAATGTGACCCAACGCTTATGATTTGGCCATTTAACCGGAGCTCTGAAACTTCAGGCTCCGAGCTTCGATGGTTTTCAAAGCACATCACAACAAATCTCTCGGAGTGTTGAATTGGCGAACTCACAAAGTAGGGTGGATCAACAGTCTATGTCTCCCAGCATCCAACGACTGATACTCGCTATGGAACTCCAAGGTTCGGGATTCCGGGACTTTGGAGCTTCGGGGCTTCGGGACATCGGATGATTCCACCTTTGCACAACCCACAACTCCCGAACCGTGAGTCTTCACATACTTCCACGTCACTCCAGTGACGTCATCGCGTCACTTTTCTTCGACGTAATGAAACTTAAGGGGTTTCTTCCTCCCATTCCATCACGAGCCATTTTTTTTTGGAGTGTCCAGTCTACGAACTTCACGATCTGGTGCCATGCATCCACTGGGCCCCACAATTTTCGTGCTTGAACTAAAAGATACCGAAAAGTCACATCAAACTTTATACTTTTCCAATTGTAGGGACATGGGTCAACAGTTTTAGAGTAACCTACTGATCATTCTGCAATTGTCCCCATGCTAACACATACCCCTTATGGGAAACCATGGTTTGGATTGCGGGACCGCCTTGTAGAATTATCTGCCGCACAACTTGGATCTTTGCAATGCCTCTCGACCTTCAATCTTGATAGATCGTGACCAAAGTTAATGCAGGCCCGATCCAGCTAACTTCTTCGTCACGCTTAACTACCTTGTGCCACCACCAGGAACGCTACTCAACAGGACACACGAAGCTGACCCTTGGTCCAATCAGGTGGGTGACATATGACACGTCCTGACTGCATTTCCATCTTACCAAGGTTCTTAAATCACTGACACATTGAACACATCCCATGTGTCCACGTCATCCCTAGTGACGTCAGCAGGCCACGTCACTCTAGGACTTCGGGCTTCAAGAGGTTTCACCTTAGCATATCTGTTTCTCCCAAACGTTGAACTCCCAAACAAGTTGATCTTCTGACACGTGTCTCTTGCGACGAACGGTCGGGATTAACTCCAAACTTAGGGACTTTGGGAGTTTGCGCTCTATTCACACCTTGTTTTTCCTTAATGTCGTGTTCCTGAACAAGCTAACTTGTCGACATGTGTTCCTTGCTTGGATCAATGGATAGGAAATACACGAAGTTTGCTCTGTCTTCTCTTCACGTGACCGAGAGTTGTGACCTCAGCTTAACCTTCAAGCGCTTATCTCACTTTGACATATT
This sequence comes from Picea engelmannii, assembly GCA_009831015.1. Classification (NCBI taxonomy): domain Eukaryota; kingdom Viridiplantae; phylum Streptophyta; class Pinopsida; order Pinales; family Pinaceae; genus Picea; species Picea engelmannii. The sequence continues at coordinate 33,541 of WSFP011347132.1, read as the reverse complement.
GACAGTCGTGTTTTAATGAACTTTGAAGATCAACGACCAGAAGTGATTGTGGGAACTCAACTTGCTCACGCTTTAATTTCCTTCTCGATCTTCGCAATGCGAAGATGCTCATCCGTAGTGGGATCGATATCCATTGTTGATCTGTCGATCGAGCAAGATCAACGATCCTGAGGGATTGCGGGGTCTCAACTTACTCTCGCTTTAATTTCCTTCCCGATCTCTGCAATCGCTCCCCACCATCGATCTCCCCTCAATGAGATCTGACGACTCAACTTCAAACCTTGCGGTTCCAAACCCCCAGTTACTGCAGTCTCTTTTCTCTGCTATCTTTCTTGAACCTCTATACCTCTTGAGCTTCCAAAAACGGCCAAGGTGTTCTCTTGGCACTTTGGAATGCTCTGAATTCAAATTTTGACCATCTCAACAACAATTTTCTCTGATCTTTGGATTCCATAACCATTTATACGGATTAATTCAGGCTCAGTGTCAAAAACTGGGCTCTGAACTCCAATTTGTTCATTTCAACAACAATTCTTTTCTGAAACTTTTGCTTCAACTTCCACTAACATGGCCCATCCAGGCTCAGTGTTAAAACCATGGCTCTGATACCAATTTGTAACGTCCCCAACAGGGATGATTTTAAGGATGGAAATTTATTTTAAAATGTAGATACCTTGGCGAATCTTCGTAATCCTTCATATGCCAACTATAAATGTTTGGCGATATTTTTGTAAAAAAATCAAATTTCTAAGGATTTTATATAGTTTGTATAAAATTTTGGCGATTTTTAAGGTAAAATAATTTTATCCTATAGAATTTGGGCGAATCATTTTTAGAATAGCGAATCTTTGTTTTTGGAAAGACCATGGAAAATCAGCCCATGAGCGAAATTTAACCCCTAAAATCATCCTTGGTCCCTAGCCATCAATAGGAGTAGGAAACATCATACAAAATTTCACTGTAATACCATTTTGTGGCAGCCCTGGCCACCCAGGCAAGGCCATGTAACACCACCAACATAATGCTAAGCTCTGATAGCAGGTTAATTGTTCATCCCATAGTACATTTATATTACATGCATTTCTAATGAAATAAAAGGAAATAAAATATACTACTACTATACTAACTCATGCAAAATTTATCGTAAATCCTACATGCAACGAAAGCACATGATAACTTTGAAAGAATCACAGACATGCACAACAGACATCATTAAACACATAATCGATACTTATCTTTGTATTATGAAGACCATCGAGTGCATGCAGACCTTCCATGAACCTCCCAGCCTTAGACCACACTGCTCATCACTCTTAGTAGTGGGTCACCCCCAAGCTGGGACTAAAATCCACCCAGGAAAGGGATTTCCTAGGCTTAGCAAGGCTAACAAGAATGTCACACAGTTCAACAGGAAGGATTCTCTCAGGATCCACTTGCGCCCACTGCTCACATACTCTCATTCCCCACATGCATGTCCCACCCCAGGAGTATACACCTTCACTGTCACACAATTCATTGGTTGCTCCACCTCCCTTCTGGGGCTTCAACAACAGGCCGAACAGGAACTCTCAGAGCTTTGTAGCTGCTACTGGACTCCCTCCAGGATAATTCACTTTCTCAAAACACTCTCTCACCTGGAAAGAGTTGCTCACAAGCCTGACAACCTGCCTCTTCAATCTACGGGCCTACCAACCTGCCTTTGCAAACCATGGGACTGACAACATGTTTCTTCTATCCAAATCCTAAGACAACCAGGTAGGGGCGAAGGAAACAACAAAACTCAGGTAAGGCCGAGTACAGTTCAACAAAATACCAATGCACACAAGTTACAGAGGTTCACGATGGCCACGGGTTCAACAATGGCGGAATGGTTGGTTGCGTGCTTGCTCAGTGCGTGAGTGAACTTGTCAAGATAAAGGCGGTCGAATGGTCAGAGAATGGTGAGAATGGTGAGAGCGTGAGAGCCAACTGTGTGTCGCCCCACCTCCGTGAGGCCACCCTCCAAACAACAAGAATTCCCACTTAAAATTGCATGTTCCTGAGCTAACACATGTCGCTCATGAAGCTCGTTCCTTTCCATTTGGAAGTCATTCCCTCTTCCCAGGGGAACTTAGGATATAATCATATCCTTCTATCAACATTTAGAATAATAATAAATTATTCTTGGACTTAAGCTCTTAAGCTTAGTCCCTATTTCCAGCCTCTCAACCCCCTCTCCCTTACCCAACCTAGTGGAACTTAGTCCCCCATACTCTTTCTTCATGGTTGATCTACACGCAGCGATGCTTTTATATTAATAATATGAATATTTACATGTACAAAATAGGCTCCTGGCCTTTAATACCGAGGCTCACTGGCCTCATAAACACTTAAGCCTATTAGCTTATAATTGCTTGGCTCACCAGCCTACAAAACATGTTACAATTCATAAATACAACTGGGGCTCGTCCTTGGGGATATTACACATATATTCCACTAGATATTGTATACATCAACACTAATGCCCAAGTGGATTCTACAATAATTCTCATGTCCATCCTACAGAAGATTACAATACATCATCGTTGGAGTTCGATTATTATTTGCAATCTTGGAGAAACACATCAAATCTTCCACCTGACACATTCAGTTGATATTAATCATCTCATTGACACACCACCTATTCTAGCAAGTTATGTGCGTCATCACACCACAACACAAAATGAGCAGAATCCACAACACCAGATGAGCACAATTTTTAGAACAACACAATTTCAAACCATAGTTCTCATACTACAAGCACACCCTCTAGAGTTATATATGTTTCCAGGGAGTGTTTGAACATGACATCACTACCACATATTTTATTACCCTTAACCAAGCACATTGGCATAGACTACAACGAGGAACACAACATTTTGTGGCAAATGCACCCACCCTAAGCCTAGAGTATGTAGTACACACACACACACACACACACACACACACTCCCATAGGACTAATTCCTTGGGTGATCACAGTGCTACCATCATGCTTTTTAGAGGCTAGGGCGATCTTTGCAAAATATGCTATATTTTCTCACTATCAAGATACTCAATTGGATAATCAATGTTCTCTTCAGGAATGACATTCTCTTTTCTTCCTAAGTGACAAGGATGATTTTTTTTAGAGAATGGAATAGCACACATGACAACACTTTCTAATTATGAATCCACACTACAAGAGCCTTCCCTTTGTCATGCACTCCATGTTTTCACTAGTCAGCAGATGGGACCAACACATTTTCTTGCACCTCATCAAGAATCAAAAGGAAAAATAGTTTGATTCTTAGACACATTTGACATATTCAACATCAATTATTTCCTCAGTCTACACAATAAAGTAGTGAAGCATATGATCCACACATATATTGTTCAGTTTCTCTCATGTGTTTTGTCCTCATATGTGGGATGAGTTTTTTCACATGGATGTTTTCACTGCTAGATACCTTCGTCCATATGAGCAACATACTTTTTCTAACATATCACTTTGACCTTGGGTTCAACGTATTTTAGACATTGAGAACAATAGAATGTTTCTGATGGTCAGATCTTCACAATAGTAGTTATCACAGACACTCAGTTTCCAACAATAGCGCCAATCTCCATGGAGGTCACCACTTCTTATAGATCAACACTCAGCGTTGATGGATGTTTCTTACATATTTTTTCCTCTCTCTAGAGACATTCCTAAATTGGGAGGAAAGTAGGGCCACTTTAAATCTAAGCATAGAGGAACTAATATGGCACTTGACACCCTCTCCCTCAACATGTCTCACCATGAAGGAACACCCCTCGTGATAGTGCATCTCCCAAAGAATTAAGTAGATTTTGTTAGTTAGTTTCGTCTTTCAACCTTCACATTTTGTGCATATGCATACTTTATTATTTTCTTTCATCCTTCGAGCTACGTGCATGTATAGTTTAAGGATTAAATCCATCAAGCAATAAGCATAGATGAATCCTTTATAAGCTTATAAATGGTTGTTTTCCAATGAATAATGGGTAAGCAATCTATTCTAATCTCTTCTTTGTTTAGTTTCTTTTACGAATTATGAGATTTTTTTGCAAGATATGACAATGAGCTTCATCAACCTTGTGTTTTGAACATTTTTTTATTAAGTATCCCCACAATAAAGTTTGAGGGAGTGGTTGGATTAGGTAAATGAACAAAGGTTTAGTGTACATAATTTAAGTTACAAAGATTCAACACAAGATATGATATTTTATATGTGAGGTCTATTTAAAGGGCCTAATACACCATTATAAAAAGCTATATAATGAATGAGATATATGCTTGAAGTGATCTTTTCTATATTGATTTTTATCTATAATGTTAATTATCTTTAGGGTATGTCATTGCAAGTTTACAATTTTTAATTGATTTACTAAAAGAATTATTTATTTTTGATAAATGATTGTAAATTTGAAAAATCATTTATAAGGAATGGAACTATATTTCAATGTATCCAATTCTCTCTTCCATGATGTTTAGAGGGGATAGAAATATTATTTTTCATCTACAACTTCATTTCTTAGTTTTCAACATTTTTTTACCAATATTAAGCTTGTGTGACATTGAAATAACCAATTTTCTTATACATTGTTTTCTCTTCTTAATCTTTACCATGACAAGAATTCTAATAATAAATTAGTATACAACCCAATATGTTTATGGTTTTGGGTTAGACATGGATTATGTTGTAGTGTTGTGAAAGAAAGATTCTAATAATAAATTAATATACAACTCAATATGTAAATGGTTTTGGGTTATAGATGAAATATCATACAACCCTTCTGTAAGCTATGTTCAAGAGGAATCATCTTAATTAGTTAGTTGTAATTGAAATGCCTTAATAATCATTTTTAATACTATTTAGTTTTAAAAAATAATTAGATAAAATAGACTACACATTTATTTAAAATAATTCTCATATATTTTTTCTTATCATCTTTTTTTCATTTTATAAATCATTTTTAAATAAAAATAAATAAATTATTTTTTCTTATCATCTTTTTTTCATCTTATAATTCATTTTTAAATAAAAATAAATAAATTTATTTACTATAATTTAAGTTTAAAACTTATATTCAATATTTTCATTTAAATTAATAATTATTTACAAATAATTTATAATATAAGAAAAAGCTAATTATCACTGTAATCTTTAGTAAAAGTGTGAAGAAACAAGCTACCCATCCGTACTATACATAAAATTCTATAAATCATGAAACAATAAAACTACGCCTAAAGCGAAAGCCATAATCATGGCAAATTGAGTACAGCATTGATCAGATTCAAACTGAGCGATGCTCTAACTACCAAAGTCATTTTTAGATTATCAATTATAATTATCTTTAAGAAAAACAGTAGGTTTTTTATCCTTTAAAAAGCCAATAGAAAAACATAGTAGCTTTACAAAACCATAGAGCAGTAGCGACTGTGTATCATTTCAATGAATTAGCAGGCAAAAATGGCATGTAAATGGGATGTTTTTGTAGTTCCTTTTCCTCTGCTGATCCTCAAAAATATTAATGATTTCGTTTTTTTGGGCAACGGATTTCTTATCTCACTTTTCTTCTGTCAGCTTCTTGCATGACATGAATTTGTTGTTGGAGGTAATCACTTTCACTAGTACAATGCTCAAGGGGGGAAATCTGCCGTCTTCATTATTGATGGTATTTGTGACAAACTGTTATTGCTTCTACTCGCCCACCGCAGTAGTTTTGATCCAGGAGGTGACCTTTGTTGTTCGCCAATGTATCTGTTCGCTGCATGCGAATATCTATCTCTTTCCTCTGCAGTTGTTTCAGCAAATGGTAAAGTATAATGTATAGGCAAGGGCTGGCTTGCATTCCGATTTGGAGAGGGAGGTTTCAATATGTGCTTTGCACCTCCCCTCAATTTCATTAGTTCTGCCAATTTGAGGGAGGACTCTGTATTTGAGCTGTGCAATCCAACTCTGAATGTTCCAAACTGGCTTTCTATAAAATTATTTTTAGGTTTTCCGAATGCTCCTCCATTCTCTCGGCACTTTTTAGGGAGGCCAGAGTGCAGGAAAGCGTTCGAAAAGCTCTCATTGACCGTGTTCATGTTGGAACAGTTCCCGTCATCTGGACTGTCCTTGCCCATAACAAATTCAACTGAATTGGCATTTAATATGCAGATTTTAGCACCCATGTCATCTATGAAGTCATTTCCAGATCTCTCTCTATTCATAACACATTTGGCAGCTAAACTGGAAGAATTGATTTCACGATGAATGAGTCTCTTTCGTTTGTGCAACTTCTGCTCAGTTAAGAACAATTCACACTTCTTTGATGGTCCTTGTACGAAACCTTCGCGCCTTTGCCGAAGCCATTTTGTAGTCAATCCATTTTTCTCTTGGACAATCTTTTTTGTCTTCCCTGTCCTTGGATCACTTGGGAGTTTACTCTCAGGTGACACAAGATCCACAGTACCAGGTATACTACCTTTCTCATGGCTAATCGCACATATATTTCTGCTCATATTCCTGGGTAATTTCGTATTGTCTCTCCCAAATAAATCTGTTGAAGAATGTTTATATCTCCCACGCATCGTCAAGCCTGCAGAATGTGTAGGAGAGGCAGTGGATTTAAGTGTTTCGCAGTGAGATGGAGATGCAGTTAGAAAACAAGTTGGATGAGCAAGGGCAAGTGTAGAAGCATGTAGAGGGTCTGAGAAGGACACCGAACTTCTAATGAGACAAGGCAATTGGTTTGTCACTGATTCCATTTCCTTTGAAAAGGGTAGAGGTGCACTAGATTGTTTCTCGTTATATCTTGTCCTTTCTTTTGCTTCTTTTTGGTTCCGTGCATTTAGAAAACATTGAGGCAGGATTGAGTTACATTGAAAATTATTTTGTAATGATTGGAGTCTATCTGATTGGTTTAAAAGGGAACCGTGATTATTAGGGGCCTCCCTAATTCTGCAAGTATGTTTGCAACCACCACTACACACTGGTATTGGGAAAGCTTGTCTCACTAACCTTGAGTTCTGGTTTGCACTGTAGACTTGGTTTTGGTGGAGCCTTGCTGGATCTCTTATACGTCCGGAAATATTCTGGTAGTAAGTACTATGGAAGTCGCAACCTGACCTTGAAATTTCGGTTTGTCCCATTTCGGATCTTTCGGATGTTGTAGGATGACAAGAATATTTATATGCCATATTGTCTCCCTGATTTACGCATGTGTTGGAGTACAAATGGCTGACAGGAGAAATTAGTGAGGACACATGGCCGACGGGAGAAATTAATGTGTTGTCAACAGGAGTACAGAATGGGGAGTTAGATGTCCATGCTGGTTCAGAATAGAATTGACCTCTGAAAGACTGTTCAGAAGGAACACAGCTTGTTGGGAATCTCTTTTCCACCAGTTTAGGCACACTGGTACTCAATCTCCTCAGTTCCTCAGTTGTATTACCTGCAACCACACTCTCCATTTGTTTGAAGTTATTCTGAGGACAATCTGATATATGTGATTTTCCTATCGAATGTCGACATAAAGCATTAAGTCCCGAATATGACACATACAATTGACCTTCACTGCAAACAGTATAATGACCACTGTGGACTGTGTTTGACTTGATTGAGGAAGAGACATCCAGTCTGGCTTCGGAGATGCTTGAAATTTCTTTGCCACTGCCCTGCTGATACTCCTTTAGGGAATTTCCTGGTTCGTTTTCACCCCCAATAGTAAAATTATGTCCCATCAACCTCATGATTGGTTGTGGGGTAGGCTGCGCCTTTCTTAAGCTTTGTACTTCTGGAAAACTTTGCTCCAAGAATGAAGACTTTTGCTTTTGTTCTCTATTGTATCCAGACTCAACAGTTGAATGCATACACGCAGTCAAAGTTGAGCTTGTATCTGCTTTTCTAATTGATGCACCAGAAGTTTTAATTTGTGAATTTTCAACATATTCTCTCTGAATTTGATCAAGTGAAGAAGAATGTACTAAGCCCGCCTGGTCAGGTTTCCACTGATTAATTTTAGATGCTGAGTACTGGTGGCAACAGTCAGATTGTTTATAGCGGATGGAGTAATTCTGCAGGGATGGGCATTTAAAATTACATAGAAGAGGGTCACTGGATATCTTCAGTGTCCTTCCAACTTCAGAAATATTGTTGGAGACATCCATTCTTTCTACCATATTGAATTTTGGAAGCCTCCTGGAATATTCTGTAACTGAAAGCTCTGTATCAGTTGTAGAATTCTGAATCCTGTAATGTTGATTAACACCAGCTGTAGTATTAGGAATATATTCGATAAGTCCCCCCTGTGAATCTAGAGGCAAACTTATATAACCATTATCAGAGCATTTGCTTTGAATAAAATTGTTTACTAGATCAATCGCTTTTTCAGATAATGGTGCTTCTAGATGATTCAATGTTGTAATTGCTAGAGGAGCTTCTCTCCCAAGAGAAAATATTTGGATATCCCCAGATGCAAATGCAGCTTGTCCTGCCACAGCACCGTTCAACTCAGGAACAGACTTATACCTTGAAAGACATTTCTTCCCACCATGGTAATCCTTGCAGAGTGGAATAATTGTTTGCATGGAAGTTGGTTTTCCAATTCCTGTATTTGAAACTGCAGCATTCATAGCAAAATTAGTATCCAGGGGAATTGCAGAAGTGTTTACAGAATTTTTTGGCTTTATAACTTTGTGGCTATCCGCTTGTTTCCATCGAGAATATGAGAGTTCACCTTTACCCCCATTCATTCTCCCAGATCTAATGAAACGTCCTCTAGAATCTCTAGGAAGAGCACTAACCTTTTGGTTGAGATTTAATCTAGTATTTTTTATGGGACCTTCTCTCATATTTATCGTTTCTGAAATTAGTGTCTCCTTTTGAAAAGAAGGCAAATCCTTTGAGTTGGCTCTTGTCCTGCCTGCACTTTGCAGGCACAAATGGTTACTGGCATCACCCAAATTATGCTTTACGCAGACATGTTGGCCCGTCTCCTCGTTTGGCCTTATCGGAGGCCCATGCTGTGCATACAATTCTTCAGATCCCTCCATCTTTCCAGGATTGATATACGAAGCCTCGCCGTTAAAATGCCTTTTATTAATAAAATTTCGATCCCCTTGTTTAGATGACCCCTCCTCTATCTGCAATCTGCAACTTTCAATGTTGTCCCCATTTTGATGTATGCATGCACTGTCTCCTAACTCTTGGTGCTTCTCAGTTTGAACATGAGGCAAATCATTCCATGAAGGCGCAGGGTCTCCCACTGCATATAACTGGGAAACTTTAACAGTATCACTTGAAATTGCTGGGATAGAAGAGGGCTCTCCGGTACTTTCTTCAGCACGATGACGTGTTTCAATCGATTGAATAAAGGACGGCATTTTCGCAGTTTTCGAGGTTTCCTGAAATGCATTTGACAATGATGTTAATGATATTCCCAGTGTTTTCCCTGATTGGTCTGAAGTTCAAAAGTTACATTTAAGTCTGTATATTTGGTTGATGAATATGCAAATGTTTTTATCGACACTATAGTCTTTAAATTTCTCTCCTTTTCTCGATGAGGCTTCATTTTTGGTTTATGCCTAAGAATTTACAGAGTAAATGTAGTAGCTTTAGCTACTGCTAGGAGGAATTAGTCATATCAACCTTTGGTGCTGCAGCTGGTAGGAATTTGAGCTCTGCTGACTGCTTGCGTTCAAAGATTTGCCCAAAATATTGAGGTATTAAGAGGGATTATAGAAATTATATGCTTCACACGTTGGACAATCTTCTGGAATTAAGCTGCAGCAGTCTTCTCGTGATCATGTGTTTAAAAGCCTGTTCATTTTCACCGGGCAGTATTCTGTCTGTGGAATGCAACCCTCAAAGCGCATAGCGTAGTAGATCAAGCAAGTCAAAGTTAGGTTGAAAATATGTAAATACTTTCAATAAACCCTTAAGTTTCTGGTGTCCTGCTTCTTACGGTCGTTGTTTGTGATACAACTCTCCTTCCATTAGTCTTTTGACAGTCATAACCATGGTGACAACCGGCATATTTCATTAATCGATCTACAGCACTATTAATCGATCATGCTGGAAGGAATGTATATGGTCTGAAAGAAGGAATGCATATGTTGTGCCTTCCGTTGTTGGCTATCTATTCTGATATGTAAAGTTATCATTAATAAAACTTTTTTATATAATTTGGTTGGCGGGCAATTTAGATGCTTAGGGAAAAAGATATCTCATTAACTATGCAGTGACCAATATATAGCATGCAGCCTAGAATTTCTTTATCCAATATATAGCATGCAGCCTAGAATTTCTTTATTTTGATATTTAAAAATTTGATATTTAAAAAAATCAAGCTATTTAAAAAAAAATTTAAAAATAAAGTAGTAATTAATTTTATGTATGGTATTAAGGTTAGATGCATTAAAAAGCATATGACTAATATTTGCAATGACCACAAGGGATATTGTCTTTCTTGTAGATACTATTTATGTTAATATCTTGAAATAAACTTCTTTTCTTGAATAATAGTGATGAGTAAGCATAGCAACTAATGATAGTTCTTATTGTCTGTTCACAACTAATTTATAATAGGATTTTCCACCTTTGAGAAAAAATTATATATATAGATATAAATATAGATATTCTCATTTCACAATATTCTTAATTTTGTTTAGCATAATTATTTTTTAATGTTTAGAAAGATAAAATTTATGGTTCACTCATGTTATATAAGACAAATATTGTCTTCAACTATTGGAGATCCTATTTTTAAGAAATACCAAGTAAGTTAATTATAATTTGTTTGAGCTTAATATTTATCATTACAATATAATATTTATCATTACAATAATAGTAGTAATGTTATTTTTTTCCATTGTGGCTATAAGGGTTAAAGTCCACTAAAACCAAATTTGGTGTATGAAACCTTAAGAAAGCTAAGAAATTACTTGGTTTTCTTTAGAATTTTATTTCTATGCTGGAAAATCTTTTAAAAAAACATTCTTAAATTGCCATAGTTTTGACAAGTAAAAATATTAGGAAGGTTGGTATTGTAACAAATATTTTGAAATTGTGATTAAATGTGAGTATATGTGTTTTTCATGTTCAACCCTAATAGTATCACAAAGATAACAAATTCTTTTGAGTTTTAGGAATTGTCTTCTTTCACTATGGATGGAATTGTCTCTCTTTCAGTATGGATCTAGTGAGAGTTTGTTCTTATTTTAGCAATATTGGTTTTCTTATTTACACTAGTAAAAACTAAGAGATACTTTTGATCTTCTAGATAAGAGTTGATCATCTCCTTATAATATCGTAATTTTTTTATCCTCTAATTATTTATCACACCATAATTTCTCCTTAAATTTAGATGAAATAATATTTTTAATATTATCTTTATTGTGCAAAGTGACCTCTTCCTTCATTTCCCAATTATTTAGCCAAGACTTGGCATACTTGTGCCAATCTAGCTTGACCCTCAAGTGGTTTTGATTGTAGTTTGAATCAATCTTAGGAAGCTTTTTTACTTCCATGTTTCTTTAGTTCTTGTGCATAAGGTGCCTAGTCATAGTCATGCTCTCAATGGGAAAGACTTGCTTATATGCAAAAGGTCGTTTGATTCACTATTGTTTTCAAGTCCATAATAAGCTTTCCACCCTTCATTTATCATTTTCTCAATGCTATAGTTCCAATTAAGCTTATGATGAAAAAAAAATCCAAGATATTTGTATGAAGTCACTTCCTCCAAGTAGTTGTTGTCTTAGATGAAATTAGTGTAAGTGATATTTTTGGATCTAATTATCATAACTTTCATTTTCTTAATGTTAACAGTCATCCCTATACTAAAGAAAAAATCCTTGAGAATTTTTAGTTGCTTGTCGAGATCATAGGGACTCCACTCCATAAAAACAATGTCAACAACATAAAGAAGAAGGATGATGATTGTACCAGCTAGAGTTAGACCAACACAACCCACTTCTTCCAAAAAACCATCTAACTTGTCGATGTATATGCCAAAAATGGTAGAGGAAAAGGGACAACGTTTTATAACTCTGATATTACAATTATTTTTTTCCAACCAATCCTCTATATTCCTAAAATTGACAATAACATTCTTGTACAACCTTATCGCAATATTTCTTAACTAGAAATAAACTTTTAGCTCTTTGAATCTATTCCAAAGGTTAGTTCTAATCATTGTGTCAAAAGAATTTCTAAAGTCAACAAAACAACATAGGAGATTGGTTATATTATTGCGACACTCCTTAGCAATGATCCTAAGCATAACAAGCTAGTCAACATTTGAATGATAGCTCCTAAATCCAGACTGGCCTTTAACTCTTTTTATGTGGCTTGTAGCCATACATTGATCTTCAATTCCAAAATAATTCCATATAATTAGGCTAAAAGGGGTCTAATCATAATAGTCAGGCTATATGATGCATGAGAATCGCCATCAACATTAAAGAGGCCAAGTGGAAGACAACGCAACAACAACGCACACATTTCAAATTAGCTTTGATCCCAAAGAGGGCGCGTTTGTTTTGATATTTTGAAAATATTGTATTAAAGGTCTTTCATTGTTTTGAGGCAAGAACCATCACCTAAGGCCACTGAAGTGTAATCGCCTTAAATATCAGATAATATTTGTACAAATGTTGAGCATTAGCTTGGATCTAATTGTAATGGCCATTTATTGTCACAAGACCTTAGTAGATAGGTGTCTTAAGTTCTGATAGGACAACATTGAAGTAGTCAATAGGAAGGCTCGAGAAGCCCCTCATTGTATAATTATGTGTATTGTATGCCCAAATGAGGTTGTTGAATGTTATTGTAGAGGTTGTTGAATATAGTTATTGTTATTAATGCTAAGAGAGTTGTTGAAGCTTAGGAAGAGTTGTGGAGAGTTGTAGGAGTCCATGTACATATTTTGCTGAATGAATACAAGCAGAGAGGTTTGATTCCATATGTATGGTGTTGTGTTCATCTGAGTTATTTGACTACATGAGATGTTTATTTATGTTCTTTGTTCTTGAATTCACTGAATGCATGTGATATTTCTTTTTGTCTTTCTTCTTATATGTCTTTCATGTATAGACATGTTTTTTTATGGTTAAGTCTAAAATTCTTTGATGACTCTGTAAGTTTCGATTGTTTTCTCTTCTGAGATTCCTGGTGCAAGGAGTGCACAGTGCCCGCAAGGAGTGTGTAGGCCGAGTCGAGATAGACTCAGGAGCTCAGAAGAGATAGCTTGAAATTTTAGTGAAGTGCAAGAAGTGCATTGTTTCTAAGAGGAGAGAAAAGGTTTGAGAAGACCCGTGGAAGGAATGTATCGGGCCAACACTTTATTTAAGTGTTGAAGAAGTCTCAAAGGAGACGAACGCAGAGAGTGAGTAAGAGATATTTTCTTCAAAAGTCTCTGAGTCCAAGAATTTCTCAGAAGTTCCAAGGATGCAAAGAGTGCGCCAGAGGTTCAGGACACATCGAGGAACAAAAGATCAGGAGAGATAGCGTATACAAGAGTGCAGCAGGAGAAAATCAGAAGAGATTTTAAGTCTGAAGGGTAGGAAGGGTTCAGAGGATGAATCACCTCGAGCAGACAAAGCTCATGAGAGATAGAGGAAAGTGTTGCAGAGACTGTTCAAGGTTTGCACGTATAATCCTTCGAGTATAACAATCTTTATTAGAAGACCCTGCACAAAGTGCATAGGGCCAACACGACTTAGAAGGTGTTGAAACTTTCTAAGGCAAGAGGAAGTTTCAGAAGCTCGAGTGGAGGAACAGTTCAAGGTGCAAGTCGGGGTCGAAACCCTTTGAATCTTATAGCTTAGAGGAATCGGCGCTAAATATCTCTAAGGAAGGAAGATTTATTGAAGGTGGGAGACGGACAGACAAGATCCATTCGAGAGTTGGTCAGAGATCCGACAACAGTCATATCTGGGAGAGTTGCGCAGAAGTTAAGTGGGGAAGTCATTCGGACTTCGCACATTCGAAAGATCTGAAGTGTGGAGGTATCGGGACCCCCGAAGTCTCGAAGGTCCAAATTAATCGTGACAATTTGATTTTTCATGGACACGCGTCACTCGATCTCGTGTTCTGGCACAAAAGAACTTTGGAGGAATTAGATAGTGTAGTTCATGAGTTACAGGCTCCCGAAGACCTGAAGTCCATCTCGACCATCGATCCTGAAGACAGGTGTCACTGGATCGAAGGGTTCGGGAAGCAGAGGTTTCAGCAGGTTCGTGGAGCAAAAGAGTGTCAAGGCACACGGAGGCCCGAAGGTCAGAGCAAGCCTTAGTCGTCAATCTGTGAGAGGAAATGTGGAGGGCAGAGATTAACTCCGCTAGTTCGACGTTCAGAAGGTTGCGAGGTGCGGAGTCGAGAACCTCCCCGAACTTTCGAAGTCCGAAACAATTCTAGATCGTCCATCTGTAAGCGCCCAAGATCCCGAAACGAGATCCTAGTCGTTGATTCCAAAGTGTGGAGAAGATCTGGACCGTTGGTTTCTGTGGCCATGCGTCGGTTGATCCAGAGATCCGGAGGAGTGATACTTTAGAGGCACACAACATCGAAGTGTGGAGAATTTGTCGAAGCCCAGAATCGCAAAATGGCTTGAAGTCATCGATCTGACAGTGGAAGGAGAACCATCAGATCTCCTTCAGAGTTCGTCTCTCTAGGAGATTCATTGTTCGGGAGGTTTGGAGGTCCGTTATGTCGGACCTCCCGAAGCTAGAAAGCTCTGAAGTATCGAATTTGGCAGAGTAAGGGGAATAAGCCCTCGGTTTTGAGCCCAAGGTCACATGGACATCATCCTTGACCAGTAGAAGCCCTCCAAAAGGTTTTTTTGGCCCGAATTAGAAGGAAAAGGCCAATGGAAAATGAAATTGAAGGTTCGGTCGAACCTACGAGCTAATCCAGCTCCCGAAGTTTGAAGAACCTTAGACTGGGAGGTCAACAAGCTCCAAGAGAGGGAGGGGGTCTACATTAAGTGGTATCAAAGCCATAATTAAGATCTGTGTGAAGAAAATTTGGAACCATGCCACCAAGAAGACGCAGGGACAAACCTATAGCAAATCCAGCCATGGAAGAAGAAATGAGGCAACTTCGTGCAAGATTGGATGACATGGAGACAACGCAGAGGAGAGCACATGATGCTGGTGACGTCAACGAAGATGAGAGTGAAGAGATGGAAGTTGAAGGAGCGGCAAGAGAAGATGCTGCAGAGGAATGCTTGTTGAAAATTGTTGCAAGAATGGGAGCCAGAGCAAAAATGGAAATCCCAATGTATGAAGGCAACTTGGATGTTGAAGAGTTGTTGGATTGGATAAGATCCTTAGACAAGTACTTCGATTATGAAGATGTCGAGGATGAAAAGAAGGTGAAGCATGTTGTCATGAGGCTAAAAGGACATGCAGTACTATGGTGGGATGAACTGCAGGCTGACAAAAGGAGCAAGGGTAAGCAAAAAATTAAAATTTGGGATAGGATGGTAGCCAAGTTAAAGGGTAACTTTATCCCCAAGGACTATCACATAAATCTGTTCAAGAGATTAAAAAACATGAGACAGAAGGGCTTATCCATGAAGGAGTACATTGAGGAATTTTATAGGCTAAACATCCGAACAGGACATCATGAGAGCGATAAAGAGAAGGTTGTCAAGTATATTAATGGCCATAGATATGAAATCCAGGATGAAATTAGCATGATGACAATGAGAATGGTGGAAGACGCTTATCAGGCGGCACAAAAAGAAGAGGAGAAGTTAGCCAGGAAGCAAATCCAATGAAGCAAAGGAAGAAGCCCAAACAGAGGTAAGGGAACTTTCCGTGAAAATTCCCAAAATCCCAAACTTGAGACTAAAAACCCCCACAGTCATACAAAAAGAGGAGGAAGCTCCAGAGGGAGACAATACGGTGGTAGAAATTATCTTCCTTGAGGAAGAGGAAGAGGTAGAGGAGGATAAGTAAGATGCTATGCATGTGGAAAGACATGACATATGTCTTGGGAATGCCCTGAGAGGAAGAAGAAAGAAGGAAGTGGAGAATCTCACATTTTGGAAGCTCAAAGGAAGAATGTGGAGGAAGAAGCATCAAAAGATGGGAAATCCCTCATGATGAGGAAAATTCTCTTAAATCCAAAGAAGGAGGTGGAAAAACCAGTCCAGAGAAACAGTTTGTTCGGGACTGCTTGCAAGACCAAGGACATGGCATGCAAGGTGATCATAGACAGTGGGAGCACTGATAATTTGGTATCCACGGAAATGGTGGAGAAGCTGGAGCTGGAGACAACTACACATCCGAACTCATGCAAGGTATCATGGTTGCAGAAGGGACACCAAGTCATGGTAAGTCGACAATGTAATGTTGAATTTAACACGAGAGGTTATAAAGACGAAATTTTATGTGATGTAATACCCATGGACTTTTGTCATGTTCTGTTGGGAAGACCATGGAAATTTGACAGAAATGTCATACATGATGGGCGAAAGAATACTTACACCCTTGAGAAGAATGGTCGTACACACATGTTGCTGCCAATGGAGGATAAGAAAGTGAAGGAGGAAGACAGCCCAAGCATGCTTCTCATGAGTGGGAAGGAACTCTTGAATGAAGTCAAGAAGGAACAGGAGATGTAGTTTGTTGTGGTGAGAAAGACCAAAGTCATCCTTGCAAGCACTTCTATGGATGATCTGCATGTAGAGATTCTAGATAATTTTGTTGATACTGTTGTGGATGAACTACCTCATTCTTTTCCACCCATTAGGATTATTTGTCATCACAATGACCTTAT
This sequence comes from Picea engelmannii, assembly GCA_009831015.1. Taxonomy (NCBI): domain Eukaryota; kingdom Viridiplantae; phylum Streptophyta; class Pinopsida; order Pinales; family Pinaceae; genus Picea; species Picea engelmannii. The sequence goes on along the minus strand of WSFP011347132.1, from coordinate 16,749 downwards.
TCTAGGAGCAAGTTTTCCAAACAAACTAGCATATAGGTTGACACCTCAAGAAAATGAAGAGGTAAAGAATCAAGTCCAAGATTTGTTGGATAAGGGTTTGGTCAGAGAAAGCTTAAGCCCACGTGCACTACCAACTGTGTTGAGTCCAAAGAAGGATGGAGGATGGAGAATGTGCACAGGTTCTAGAGCCATCAACAAGATTACCATCGGGTATAGATTCCCTTTACCCAGAATGGATGATTTGATGGGTTTCTTGAGTGGAGAAAATTATTTTTCTAAGATAGATATGAAAAGTGGTTATCACCAGAGAAGAATGAGAGAGGGAGATGAATGAAAGACAACATTCAAGACAAATGAAGGATTGTATGAGTGGTTTGTTATGTCATTTGGCTTAACAAATTCCCCAAGCACATTCATGAGATTGTTGACTGAAGTACTCAAAGACTTCATAAGTAATTTTGTTATTGTATATTTGGATGATATCCTAGTCTTCAGTAAAACTGAAGAAGAGCACTTAAGGCACTTGACACTACTGATGAGGAGGTTGTAGCAGGATAAGTTGTTGATAAATCTGAAGAAATGTTCTTTCATGAAGACATAACTCATATACTTGGGTTTTGTGATCTCTTCAAATGAGTTGAAGATGTATCCAGAAAATGTGAGGGAAATTAAGAAATGGCCTTCTCCAAGTAGCATATTTGAGGAAAGAAGCTTCCATGGATTATCAAGTTTTTATAGGAAATTCATTAGAAATTTCAGTGGCATTTGTGCACCTATAATAGACACCATAAAGAAAAAACATAAGTCTTTTAATTGGACAACAGAAGTTGAAAAATTTTTCTGAGTATTGAAGGAAAAGATAACAAAACAGTCGATTTTGGTTCTGCCAGATTTCAAGAAAATATTTCAAGAATTTCAAGTGGAGACCTTAGGGTTTGAACACCTTAAGGAAATGTATTGTGAAGATCCAGATTTTAAAGAGGCTTATCAAGCATGTGAGAACCCTTTGTTAAGGGACAAGAGTCAGTGGATAGAGTATCTAATTCAAGATGGACTGTTGTTCAAAGGAATCCAACTCTGTATTCCAAAATGCTCAATGAGAGACAAGTTGTTGAAAGAAAAACACAGTGGAGGATTGCCTGGACATTCTAGCCATGATAAAACTTATGCACAACTAAGGTCTTCATACCATTGGCCAGGTATGAGGTCCTATGTAACGAAGTTTGTGGATAAATGCAAAATCTACCAGTATGCAAAAGGGAAGCAATAAAACACTAGTCTGTATCAACCATTGCCTACTCCAGATAGGTCGTGGGATGAAATAAGCATGGATTTTGTGTTGGGATTACCAAGCCAACCCAAAGAGGGAATGATTCTATCTTTGTGGTGGTGGAAAGATTCTCAAAGATGGCACATTTTATACCATGTCAGAAAACCAGTGATGCTACTCATATAGAAAATATTTTTATCAAGGAGATTGTGAGGTTACATGGGTTTCCCAGAAGTATTGTCTTAGACAAAGACACAAAATTTGTAGGACACTTTTGGAGAACATTGTGGAAAAAGTTGGGGACAAATCTTTCCTTCAGTTTAGCATATCACCCTCAGACAAATGGACAGACTAAGGTGGTAAATTAGAGTTTGGGAAATCTATTGAGAAGTTTGGTCACTCAACATCATAACCAGTGGGATTAGATTTTTCCTCAGGAAGAGTTTGCTTATAATCATTCTCCAAACAGAAGCACTGGAAAAATTCCATTTCAAATAGTGTATGGAATGCATCCGAGAGAATTTCGAAGTTGAGGGATTTGAGACATGATGAGTTCAGAAGTGCAGGATCATAAGACTTTGCTGCAAAGATGCAGAATTTTCATGATCAGATAAAGAGACAGCTGCAGGAGAGCAGTCAAAAGTATAAAATCCATGCTAATCAGAAAAGGAAACAGGTTCATTTCAAAGTTGGAGATCTAGTTCTGGCACACCTAAGGAAGGAAAGGCTCCCAAGGGGAACAAATAATAAACTGAAGATCAAGAAAATAGGACCATGCAAGATTCTCATAAAATTTGATGCTAATGCATATGAGATTGAGCTGCTAGAGGATGTGTAAAAATCACCCATATTCAATGTTGCAGACCTGTACCCTTACAGGATGGATGACACAAAAGGATCAAATGATCAAAAAGAGATTCAGTGGAAAAAAAAGATGATTACAACAGAAAAACCATAAATGGAGAAGATCATAGATCAAAGGATTGGTAAGAAGACCAGGAGGAAGACTTATTTTGAGTACCTAGTGAAATGGAAGCGTCACCCAAGAAAGGATGCTAGTTAGGTTAATGAATCTGATATTCAGAAGCATGGGAAAACAATGCAGGAGCTCATGGAAAGGAGTCCATGAAATTTTGGCTAGAGGAGTATGATGCAGGAGCATCACCATCAACATTAAAGAGACCGGGTGGAAGACAACGCAACACCAACGCGTGCATTTCAAATCATCTTTGATCCCAAGGAGGGCGCGTTTGTTTTGATATTTTGAAAATATTGTATTAAAGGTCTTTTATTGTTTCGAGGCAAGAGCCATCACCTAAAGCCACGGAAGTGTAATCGCCTTAAATATCAAATAAGATTTGTACAAATTCTAAGCATTATCTCAGATCTTATTGTAATGGCCATTTATTGTTATAAGGCCTTAGTAGATAGGTGTGTTAAGTTTCGCTAAGATAACATTGAAGTAGTCGATTGGAAGGCTAGAGAAGCCCCTCATTGTATAAATATGTGTATTGTATGCCCAAATGAGGTTGTTGAATGTTATTGTAGAGGTTGTTGAATATAGTTATTGTTATTGATGTTGAGAGAGTTGTTGAAGCTTAGGAAGAGTTGCAGAGAGTTGTAGGAGTCAATGTACGTATTTTATTGAAAGAATAAAAGCAGAGAGGTTTGATTCCATATGTATGGTGTTGTGTTCAAATAAGTTATTTGAGTACATGTGATGTTTCTTTATGTTCTTTGTTCTTGAATTCACTGAATGCATGTGATATTTCTTTTTGTCTTTCTTCTTATATGTCTTTCATGTATAGACATGTTTTTTATGGTTAAGTTTGAAAGTCTTTGATGACTCTATAACTTTCAATTGTTTTCTCTTTTGAGATTCCTGGTGGAAGGAGTACACAGTTCCCGCAAGGAGTGCGTAGGTCGAGTCAAGATAGACTCAGAAGCTCAGAAGAGATAGCTTGAAATTTCAGTGAAGTGCAAGGACTGCAATGTTGGTCTAAGGAGAGAAAAGGTTTGAGAAGACCTGTGCAAGGAGTGTATCAGGCCAACACTTTCTTTAAGTGTTGAAGAAGTCTCATAGGATATGAACACAGAGAGTGCGTAAGAGAGATTTTATTCAAAATTATCTAAGTCCAAGAATTTCTCAGAAGTTCCAAGGCTACAAGGAGTGTTCTAGAGGTTTAGGACACCTCGAGGAACAGAAGCTTGAGAGAGATAGCGTATACAAGAGTGCACTAGGAGAAACTCATAAAAGTTTCTAATTCTAAAGGCTCGGAAGGGTTCAGAGGAGGAATCACCTCAAGCAAACAAAGCTCAGGAGATATAGAGGAGAGTGTTGCAGAGATTGTGCAAGGTGTGCACGTATACTCCTTCGAGTATAACGATCTCGATTAGAAGACCCTGCAAGGAGTGCATAGGGCCGACATTACTTAGAAGGTGTCGAAATGTTCTAAGGCAAGAGGAAATTTCAAAAGTTTGAGTGGAGGAACAGTTCAAGGTGAAAGTCGGGGTCGAAACCCTTTGAATCTTATAGCTCAGAGAAATCAACGCTAAAACTCTCTAAGGAAGGAAGATTTATTGAAGGCAGGAGACGGATGGACGAGATCCGTTTGGGAGTTGGCCGGAGATCCGACAACCGTCAGATCTGGGGGAGTTGAGCAGAAGTTAAGTGGGGAAGTCATTCCGACTTCGTGCATTCGGAAGATCTGAAGTGTGGAGGTATTGAGACCCATGAAGTCCTGAAGGTCCGAATTAATCATAACCGCCCGATTTTCCATGGACACGCATCACCTGATCTTGTGTTCCAGCGCAAGAGAACTTCCGAGGAATTAGAGAGTGGAGTTCAGGAGTTCCAGGCTCCCGAAGACCCAGATTCCATCGGGACCGTCGATCCTGAAGACAGGTGTCACCGAATCGAAGGGTTCGAGAAGTAGAGGTTTTAGAAGGTTCGTGGAGTAGAGAGTGTCAAGGCACCCGAAGGCCCGAAGGGCAGGGCAAGCCTCAGTCGTCAATATGTGAGAGGACACGTGGGGGGTGGAGATTAACTCCACTAGTTCGACATTCAGAAGGTTGTGAGGTGTAGAGTCGGGAACCTCCCCGAACTCCTGAATTATGAAACAATTCTAAACCATCCATCTATAAGCGCCCGTGATCCCAAAACGAAATCCTAGCCATTGATTCCAGAGTGTGGAGAAGATCTGGATCGTTGGTTTCTGTGGCTACGCGTTGGTTGATCCAGAGATCCGGAGGAGTGATACCCCAAGGGCACACGACATCAGAGTGTGGAGAATTTTCCAAAGCCCGGAATCGCGAAATGGCTTGAAGTCGTCGATCTAAAAGTGGAAGGAGAACTGTTGAATCTCCTTCGGAGTTCTTCTCTCCAAGAGATTCGTTGTTTGGGAGGTTTGGAGGTCCGTTCTTTCGGAGCTCTCAAAGCTAAGAAGATCTGAAGTCACGAATTTGGCGGAGTAAGGGGAATAAAACCCCGATTTTGAGCCCACGATCACGTGGACATCGTCCCTGACCAACATAAGCCCTCAAAAAGGTATTTTTGGCCCGAACTAGAAGGAAATGGCCTGTGGAAAATGAAATTGAAGGTTTGGTCGAACCCGCGAGCTAATCCATCTCCCGAAGTTTAAATATCCTTAGATCGGGAGGTCAGCAAGCTCTAGGAGAGGGAGGGGGTTTGCATCACTATAATTAGAGGGGTTGTCTTTATCCTCACTTTTAAAAATAGATATAATGAGGCTTTGAGTCTAGGGTTTAAGAAAGCCTTGATTGACTACTAAATTTAAGAGCTCGTGGATGTGAGGGATGAGGATAAACCCTTCAATTTTTAATATTCTCGCTTGCTAGCCTTCGATGTCCTTAGCTTTCCCTTTTGCAAGCCACTTAACACCAAACTCAATAGTTTCTATAGAAAAAAATTATTCCTATATAGAAAAGGTTTAAATGTTATCTACAACATCCAAAAATTCATAAAAGATCATTTATTTATATATATTAAGTTAATAAACATAATTATTTTTTAATATGTAGAAAAAAAGAATTTATTTGTATGAAATTAAATTAATATTTTTTTATTTTTTTAAAATACTTTTAATTTTACTCTTAACCTATTGAGAAAGAGAGGATTTCTCAATATTAAATTTTATGTCATCTAAAGAGAGGATTTCTCAATATTAAATTTAGTAATAGATGACAGAAAATTTAGTAATAAATTACTTGAGTATAATATTCATCATTATAATAATATATACAATATTATTTATCTATTTTATTGGGATAGAAATATGATTTGAAATGTAAAGTATAGCATCAAATTAGCATAATTTCAACACAAAATACAAGGAGCTTTAATTATACATAATCCTTTTGTTATTGTGTCGTTCATAGTAAACTTAAAGAAAAAAAAACACATTAATTAGTCGACCCATTACAATGTAATGATAAAATGGGGAAGATCCCATCACAACTTGTATTTTCATTCCCTTTAATCGGGGGATACTTCTAAAACAATCTCTCAATGAAAACTTAAAGAAAAAAAAACACATTAATTAGTCGACCCATTACAATGTAATGATAAAATGGGGAAGATCCCATTACAACTTGTATTTTCATTTCCTTTAATGGGGGGGGCGATACTTCCTAAAACAATCTCTCAATGAAAAACTTGAATGTCAAGAATCATACAACCACAAACAATGTTTGCCCTTCTTGAGAGAGAGAGAATTGGAAAACATTGCCATTAAACAAAATCCTAACTCTTAAACACTGACCCTTTTAGTTGAGATATGCGTTGACAAGTTCCAAGGATTTCCAAATTCTACAAGCCACAAATGTTCCTTTAATTTTGAACCACAAATGTTCCTTTAATTTTGAACCATGTTAGAAGCCTACCCAGTTTGAAAGTTAAGGTCTTCCTAGCATTTCTTGCCAAGAGGGTATCCAAAAGATATGCAACTACTTGATAACACCTTTTAGGCTTTCTTTTCCCTCTAGGATTTGAATCACTCACTTAGCGCAAAGAGTTTGGGCATAGATGTGTGTTTTTAATAATTCTTATTCTACCACAATTTATCTAAGTACAAAATGACTTCCAGTTTACTTTCTGAGATCCTTTTCTTTTGGAGATATCGATGGTCAAAAAGACACTGCACAACCTTCTACAATAATTGCTATGCATTCATCGAGGCATCCAACCAGAGGAATAATAAACACATGTAAACATAAAAATCATAAGAAAAATATGAAATTGAGTTCTGATTGCAATGGACCTTGTAAATCATTCTATAAATATTCGTATCAACCCTTTTAACAACCACCTCCCAAAGTTCTTGAGGAGAGGCTAAAACAAAGTGAATGTCTCCAAAGCTAAGATATTTTTTCAAATTTTGACAATAAATTAATCAATCTACCCATTATGTGTAGCTTCATTTAATAATTATGATATATACATACTAGATAAGATAATTGCAACTTAATATATCTAAATGATAATAGATAGATGATATGGAATAACACAATAACATTTAATATAATGAAAAAAAAATTATTATAATGAAAAAAACATTTTAATAAAAGTAAATCTTCAAGGTAAAAGTTGTAAAAAAAAATATTATAATGAAAAAAGTGAATGTAGAAAAAAAATTTATAATAAAATTAAAATATTTTAATATGCCAGGATAAAACATCAATATCTCTAAACAACAACATACATAAACAAACATATTAGCTACAACAATGTAAGAATATTAACCAAGAAAAACAATCAAGGTAACAAAGATATTTATAAATATAAGTCGATTTGATTTAAGCTAGAGTAGACATCCAAAGATGTGTGATCTAATGTAGACAAGGGGGTTAATGAACACAATTAGATCAAATTACACCTTCTAAACCCAATGAGGATGATATTAAACTCCAAACAACATCCCTCGCTAAAGACAATCAGAGTGCATTATCCTTTACTATAGAATAAGGGGAATTTAAACCCTCATCATGCCCAAATCTATCGTGATCCTATTCTCATCCATACATCCTTCGAACATCCAAAACAATTTGGCCTTCACAAAGATCTTGGAATCTCTAATCTAAGGCTAAGGAAGATAATTTAGGAAAAACATGAATGTCTAGAATTCTTTGAGATAGCTCGCCCAAAAATCAAAATGAGGAGAACCAATCCTTGGCCAAAGGATTCCAAATCTTATCAAATCTGTAATTAGTTCTTGTTGACCCCCTTGCCGATATATTGTCTGGACTATCTTCTCCTTCCTTAAAACTATAAAAAATCCTCCTTATGGAGAGGCACCATACTGTTTTGTAATTGTTTTATGGGCTCTTTCCCCTTTATGCATCAATTTGTTCGATATCATTGTCCTCTTTGTTTTCTCTTTCCCTTGTTCTTTCTATCCATTTTCTCTTGCATGACACCTCGACATTATCCTCTTCATGGACAACATCTCATTTGATCGAAGAAATGTGTAGTGTGTGGATTTTGCACTTAGTGCATCCATATACTCAATTCCCAAAGATGATCATGATGCCTCTGTCATCTTGAGACAAATTACTTGTTCTAGTAGTCTTCCCTTAGTTAACCTTTTTCCTAGGCCCAAATGTATCAATGTGTTTTCTCAATTTCATGTCTACCGCCAAAAAACATTCCCCTTGGTCTTGTTACCTGGGTCATTCTTTAGTCTTGCCTATCCCTTTTTGGTGTCTTTAGTTCGATATTCTCTCCTTGCCTTGGATTAACCTTAACATTTGTACTTGATTTGGCCCACCTAGATTAGTTAGAGATGCCCTTCTCAATGCCTCTAACATCCTCGTATCCATTGTGGGTGCAGACAAGGGTTGAGAGGGTCAAAGATGATCTTTTTCTTTTCCAAACTATCTCCAACACACAATTATATGGGTTTTTATAGCCCATTCACCCTTTCCTCCCACGAACTAGCAAATCAAGACCCCTTTTACAGTGAAAAACCCATGAATTGGTAGAGAACCAATGGATCACTTAGTCATACGAAAAAATTACTAGTTGAAAAGGCGAATTTTCCTCGAAAATTGTTTGTCATACTCTGGACCTTCGTATCTATTTTTCATTTCTATAAATAGCCCTAATTTTGTATTTTTTGTTTGTTTGTTTAGTTGCTTAGAACTCGTTTCCCATTCTCCTTTAGTTCTACGAGAACCTATTGTGATCTAAATTATGTTGAGAATGAAATGAAGATAGCAATAACAAGTGAAATAAAGATAGCAATAACAAGTGAAATAACACAGAGATATCACAAGGACCCATTAGGGGAATTTTGAGGTAAAAAATGGGTCTAAAAACAAAATGTACTATCAAAATTAACTTTAAAAGAACTAATAGGATTCAAGATGATGATGTCAACAATAAGGGTAAATAGTTTTGGAGGGAAAGAAAGAAAACTACTTTTTTTAATCGTATTTTCAACTTATCTCCTTATATTTTTACTCAAATTCAAGTGTAGGCACTCGTGGATATAGAATTAAATTTCCTGTCCAACGAGTACCTACTCTACATACTTTTGATAGACCTATAGAGAGATAAACTAGAAATACCCACTCTACATACTGTTGATAGACCTATAGAGAGATAAACTAGAAATACATGAAAAAAACATGATAGACCCAACCCACAATGAGATAAACTAGAAATACATGAAATTTGAAAAAAAGTGTTTCTAAAGAAACATTTTTATTTTTTCAATTTATCGCACCATGGGTCTATCAAAAGTATGCAGAGTGGGTATTCGTTGGATGCAGTATTTAATTATGAATCCACCGATTGCCTACACTTGAAATTTGAGTAAACCTATAAGTAGATAACAATAAAATATTATTTAAAAAGGTAGTTTTCTTTCTTTCCCTTTGAAAAATCATAACTCTTATTTTATTATTTTAACTATCATTTTATTATTTTCCTTAGGAGTCCCATTGTAGACCTCAAATTTCCCTTAATGAAAATAATATAGTGAAACCCAAACTCTACCAATGAATGAAATAGTGAAAACACAACAATATGCAAAGTAGTACAAACTCGCTATAATAATGGTAGCCTTTCTCTAAGAAGAGATGTGGTAGCTATGCTCATTTGAAAAAATCCCATAACAAGAGGCTAAAATTGTATTTTATAAATGACAACAAAAACTTAAGAGGCAGAAAACATAATATGCAAGAACCCTAACCTTAGCACAAAACTAGACCTAAGAAGAAATGTTGAGTTGGACGAATCCGAGCTCTCCAAAAGAAGGAGGAGCCTTGAAGAGATTGTAACTTTTCACTTGTTTATTTATTTAAGGTCTTCCTTATCTCATTGGAAATAAATATAAAAGATCAATTCATCTTCCTAGGACCTTGTGTATTTAAAGTGAAAAACACATCAGAAATCCCCAAAAAAGCATCGAAAGTTCAGAACCCAAAAATTGTCAAAATCAAGACCATTTTTTAGATGGCCCTAGAAGGACACCTGGATCAGTTGTCCTCCTTTAGGAAGTAATGGTCTTTGTTGCATCAATTTTGTTGATTAAATAGGGAAGGTTTTGTTGAATCTAGTTCGCGGTGAACCACTTGCCATGGTGAAGAAGTTGTCTTTCTTTGACAACTCGATAAAGTTGTATGTTTTTTTTGGTGGGTCCCTTTCGCCTCAAGATGTCTAGGATCGAATCCATTATATCCTAGTCAATGCAATCCAGGTTGGTTTTTGTAAGATCCATGTGTTTTTTCACCTTCGAGGTGTCCATCAAAGCTGGAAAATATAGTCTAAGTAGCTCCATATTAAATATTAGGCGTAAGCCAAGGAAAGGTGGAATACCCAATTCAAAATCATTCTCACCCACAGACTTGGTGATGGTGTATGGCCCATATTAGAGTGTTCTAAGCTTTATATGCATTCTTGTGATTTGCTCTTTCTATAAGTGCAACCATATGTTATCACTAACCAAAAACTTGTGTGAAACACAATGTTAATGATGTTGTTACCTGTACTTGGCATTGCTTTTCTGCAAAATATCATGAACTTGTTGTTGATGTGCTATATCCATTCAACAAATTTGGTTTCTCTATCTGCCTTGGTTTGAGCATTGGAGAACTCTTCATGTGTAGATGCAATAAGCAATGTTATGTCGATTGGGGCCAAGTGTTGGAACCTTGGGAACCTAAAAATGATTGTGGCTAATAGAACTTTGAAGGGATCTATTATATATACGTTGAACATAAGGATAATTTTCATACCATGTATGTGGATGCTTGGATTTGTACATTCTTAGAATATGTACAATCATTTTGTTGAGCATTTGTGTCTATCCATCAACCTAGGAGTGGAAGGTAGTCGATTTGATGAGCTTGTTGTCCATCATTGACCACATTTTAGACCAAAAAGTATCGAGGAACCTATTATTCCTATCTAAAACAATGGTCCATGGTAGCACAAAATGAACCAAAATGTGCTCAAAGAAGAGATTAGTAGGAGATTCTTATGTGATACTCTTCTTGTAAGGTACCAAAATGGTCATCTTAGAGAACTAATCAACAACCAAAACTGTACAATTGTTACCATACTTGATTCAGAGTAAACCTAACATATAATCCATGGAGACTTACTCCCAAGGTTTATCTTGAGTAGGTAGATGAGTGTGCAATCCCTGCTTCTTGATCACAGATTTAGCGAAGATATGTCCAGAAATTGCATTTTCATTTGGATGTATCTATGAAAACCACTACAGTATTTTAGAACCAAGTGCCACTTGGAGTCCTTGATACCCATCTTTGAATAAAATGTATGGAATGTATTGGTGTACTCTAGAACCACCTGTGTTTTCTCATGGAGAAAATTTGTCCATCTCGTGCATTGGTTATTGTAGTTTCCAACTGGATAGAACTCCTTGAGGGTGTCAACAAAACCCAACCAAGTGGGTTCTATCCCAATTGTTTCAAAATAATCCTCAACATGTTGCACATAGTAGGTGTCCCACCAATCTTTGACATGGGGAAGGTAATTAAGGAGAACAAAGGTGATCTTTTCACTATTAGAAAAAATTTCAACATAGTTATAATTCTCTAGCAAACTTAATCATTTCTCCAAAGAATTTATCTTTCCTTCAAAGAAAGGAATGTCAACGATATGTACTTTGAAGGAAAATGTACCTCCAAACTGATTCTGTGTTGAAGGTGCCTCCACTGATGTTTAATTCATTGAAGGATCTAGAAAAATGATCCATCATCTCATTATTTTGTTACACAAGGGCTTCCTCAAGGAACATCTTGATAATATTTCTTACTCTTCTTGTTCTCCATGGGAGGTTTCTCGGGCCTGTAAGGAAAATATTCACCACGATTGGTTAGTTTGAGGCCCAATTAACTATACCGTAACCTTGTTGGGGGCATCCACAGAAAAACAAAAAAGAGAAGATTGCTCATATAGGTCATTGACTCAGATTATGTTGAGAATGAAATGAAGATAGTAATAATAAACGAAACAACACACAGATATTGTAAAGAGAACAATAATATAGTGATTCAATTGAAACTCTATTAATGAATGAAAAAGTGAAAACACTGCAATATGCAAAGTACTACAAAATCACTAGAATGGTGGTAACTTGTATCTAAGAAGAGATGTGTCGATTGCACTCATTCAAAAAAAATCATATAACAAGAGGCTAAAATTGTATTTTATAAATTCCAACAAAACCTTAAGAGTAAAAAACCCTAATATGAGTGACCCTACCCTTAGCAAGAAACTAGGGTTGAGCAAAAACATTCAGTTGGACAAATTTGTGTTATCCAAAAGAAGAAGAAGAGGAGCATTGTCGAGACCATAATTTTTCACTCAGTTTTTCATTTTAAGACATCCTTAGCTCGTTGGAAAGAAAAATAAAAGATTGAGTTGGCTACTAGGGATTTCACATCATTGGGATAAAAATGCATGGTAAATCCTTGAAAAACTCATTGGAAGCTCAAGATCCAAAGTTTTTAGAATCAAGATCATTTCTGAGATGTCCCTAGATATCCTTTTGGATCATAATTTGTGAGGAGCTCTTTGCTAGAAATAAGTGTAATGTACTCGACCCCATCTACACTGTTGTAAAAGGGATGGGGTACTTTGGAAGACATCAATTGCACCATTTATGCATTCTAAGGTTGAATTAATGCATAAAGTGATAATTAATTTAAACTATGATAAATTACAATGATATGCAATGCTTATCCAAATTCAATGCACAAATGAACAAAAAATAATTCATAAAATAAATGAACAAAAATTAATTTATAAAATAAATGAACAACAATAATAGGTAGTCATATTTTATGTAATTCTCTATCAACTATAAATGAATAGCCTTCCACCCAACCATAAGCACTCTATGACATAGGCCACCCCAAACCTACGGCTACGAATCCACAAGGGAAAATTTGTTATGGCTTGGCTCTATTATCTCACTCTGACCCCATTACCAGATTTCATAGATAAGGACCTATAATTATAGACCCTTCTTACCACAACAATCACACTCAACCATCATCTCTTCCCCCTTAGTGTAAACAACACTAGGAATGGGATCCATTTATCTATTGAATATTCCATTGAGTTATCCCCATTCCCTCCAATGCTCTAGTTCAAACTAGCCAAAGAATCTCTAATGCTAGGAACCAAGGATTTCAATTGTGAATAATGGCTTCCCTTCCCTTTATCATTCTGCACCCATAATCTTAGTCATGTTTTTCTACATTTTCATGGCAACAATTTTATATAGATAAGGATTGCTAGCAAGGTAGGCAGCATGAGAGAAGAGGAGAGTAAAACCAAGAGAATAATGGAAAAGAGAATAAATTGCATGTCCAAAGTCATAGGTAATATATTGCAGGCTAAGAAGAGACCACATGTCTTCACAAGAATCCCATGTATCTTTCTTTTCGGACAACTAATATCAAGGTTGGTGAATAATTAATGAGCATAAAGAAAGGTTAGAGAACTTAAAATAAAGGGTTCTTTGCAATAAAATATTATTATTATTCCTCTCAGCCACCTAGGCCCACTTTCTTCTCATCTCATGGACTCAAGGACCACTTTATTTCCTTCCTCACTTACAACCTTTAGTGGTATTTTATTATGTTTATAATGTGCATGCTTAAAACAATCAATGGTCATACTTTACTTAAATCACATATTTCTAGGCTCATAACCAATTAATCATTATATACACATCCATAATTTAGGGGCCAAAATAGAGGTATTTCAAGAAGGCACATTGGTGTGAGAGAGTCTCATAAGAGAGTTTTCCCTCATAACCCACTTTTCATCTATCTCGTCACTTGGACTAGGAAGGTACTCTTGTTGCATAAAACTATGTAATGTTTCATATGAATATTTGGAGTGGGTGAGTTGGCACTTGTGGACGCATAAAAATACATAGAGTGGGCGAGTTCACATATATATGGGCATATGTCTATTTCTTAGCAGATGTAGAGTGCTCCACTTGTGGAGCCAATTCTCCACTTATGGACCTAGTTTAGGGTTAGGGTTTTACTCCTTACTTGTAACTCACTCATTCTCTTACACTATAAAATGGAATAAGGAAAACATCACTTTATTATTATTAGAGATACGATAGAGTTGAAAGCATATAGATTGAATGTGACCTTTTGTTGTGTGATTCCATGTAGGGTTTGTTAGTGATTAGCATGTGATGCCCTAGCTAGGGATTTCTAGGCTCGTGAGAATCTTTGCTTGGGATAAGATGTAAGGGTTTTCCATTTCTAGCATGGGAGACTTGTTTTGTTGCACTATGATCATATTTCATGTGAAATAGAAAGCTATGTGTTTTCTACCCCAAATTATATTGTAGATATGATTTATATAGATGTAATTTTGGGTGAATTTGTTGTTGATTTATTATGCTAATGTAATGAACAACTATGTTAGATTCTAAGTGAATTTTGAATTCCTAATGTGCACTTTCATATCTAATTTTATTGTTGATTTATTATGTTTATGTAATGAACAATTGCAATGGATTCTACGTCAAATTAGCATTCCTAACATATATTTTAATATCTAGTTTATTGTTGATTTACCTGTTGATTTTTAATATACTTTTGAGATCTAATTTGTGGGTTAGATATTTACCCCAACGACCTATGAAATGATCTAATATTTTTCTTTCGGTGTATACATGCTTGTATATTTCCTTAATGATTTTATGAAGTGAATATTTAAAGTTTTGCAGGTGATTTTGGAAAAAAAATATTGTTCCCTAGGGTTGAAAACATCTCTACTACATATCTGCGACCTTATTTGAGGTATGAATATTGTCATGGTTGTAGGGCCCTCAAATTTCAACAATCTTGAAAACTTGAGTCTCTGTTGAAAAAGAATCAATTCAATAGAACCTCTCTCTCCTTCCTCTTAGGAACTTGGGATTCCCAATACCATTACCATTTCCACTAGCTCCCTCATAGCAGGGACTTAAGCATGTGGTTTCCTTCCCTTTTGTTCCTAGTTCTTTTCTACTCATGGAGAATGTTTTCCTTAAGTTCTCATTGATAAGATATTTCGCTTTCTTGCCAACTAATTCCTCCCCAAGGAAAGCCATGGTGTTACAACCTTGACCTAAATGGATGTGTTAAACATAGCTCAAAACACTTATTCAATAACTCATGCAATGGGCTTCCTTATTTAATCTTCTATCCAAGTATTTCCTCTAATGTTGTCAACCCGAACTTTAAACATAAGCCTCACTACCTTTTCCATGAGCCAGGCATATCCTGGACATTTTCTAGCACCTTCTTCCAACTTGATAGATACAATTGGTATGATCCAATTGCATCAAACAATCACGTCCCTTCCCTCAAGAGAAGTGGGCATGCAACTTATGTCACCTCTTGTCCAAGCACAAATGCAACAAGATGCAATATGTACTTTGTGTGACCAACTCATGGATTGGATTAGATAAATGAGACAACAAATTGAACAAATTAAACACACCATGGATACTCTCCTTCAATCTCTTGAATGTGAGCTTAGTGTCCTTTGGGAGCTCTTTACCTTCCTTGTCGTTGGTAGCGAGTTATCCCTAGATGATGAGCCTATCCTTGCACCTTATGTGTCACCTCCTCAAAAGGAGATGGGTCACGTGGATCTTCTACTTCTCCAAGGCTTGCCCTTACTTCAAATAGTGTCCCACTTGAAAATTTATCATGTTCTTACTGAAATAGATAACAAATCCACTTCTCCCAAACAACACGAAGTGGAATACATACCATAAGTTTGAGAATCACACAACTACCAAGTGTCGTGTGATTCAAAAGAAGAATGTGATAATTCATCCCAAAAATATTCCTCTTCCCCAAGGAAAGAATCCCCTCATCTAACCTCTAACATTGATCTCGAGAAGTGGTATAACTATCATAAGTTCAACAACGACTATACAGAGGACCAACAAGTCTCGAAGAAGAAGGATGCTCCAAAGTTCTCTCAGAAGGATGTACAACCATTTTCCCCAATGTAAGTTGATATCGCTCAACATCAAATTTGTCTTTATCTTGATCTCGATAGATAAGCACTGCCATTTAATCATGAAACTTCTCCTCCTCCCATTATGGATGTCACAAGAGTCATTCCCCTAGAGAAAACATAGGCTGATATTCCCCCAGATTCACCACCTCCCTCTACTCCTTCCATTATAGCAACCTTATATTGTATCTATTGACTGTGAGTAGAGATATCCATCCTTCCCCCATAGGTTTCAATTATGAAAATTGGTTAGTATCTAGGGTCGCATCCTTACCTAGCTCTCTTACTATCCCTACATATCCCCATCCTTTTCTCATGAATAATTTCTTCGTTGGTAGTGTATGGGGATACTAATCCTTTGTTCAAACACATGTTTAGGACTATTCCCTTCTGTAATGTCCCCCACCTCTTAGAGAGGTAATGAGGAGACTCAGTGGCCTGGGCACCCCCACTAGGTCATAGTCTCACACTGAAGGGGGGAAAAGTCAAGAAGTTAAAAGTTATATTTTTAAGTTGACTTCAGAAAGGAAAAGGAAAGGAGTAAAAGATAACTCAACAGAAGAATAGAAGATTAACCCTGGGAGTTAACCTAACTCAACAAAGAATTAGAAGAAAAAGTATAAGTAAGAGGCTAGGGTGCACCTATTACTCATTCTAGTTTTGGATTAGCATTTGCTATTGCTCTTGAGCATTCAGTTTGGGGGTTTTGTTGTACAAACCCTTGGGAGCAACTCAATGGTGAAATATCCACTCACCTTGTTCCACAGCTTGGTCTCGGGGATGAAAGACTCCTCCAAACCATTCTAGTCTCAGGGCCAGTTTATCGAGGGAGGTTCGATCCAGCTTATCCTGAGGGCCTAGGGCCATTCCGACAGTTGGGTTTTGTTTGCAGGGGCAGGATCATCAGTTTGAGGGATTTTCTGGAGGGTTATCATCATTC
>ML846124.1:23663-36620 GCA_009831015.1 Picea engelmannii | reverse complement strand
TATACAGCTTCTTTCTCAGGAATAGTTTATTTACCAGAGACTTAGACTGATACAACTTCCCCAACTTTTCCCATAAATCCTTGGTTGTAGCTTCCTCTGACACATTCAGTTATACTGAATCAGAGAGACACACTCAGATTATGCTCTTTGCCTTCTGATCCATCTTTTTCCAGTCATCTGCAGAAGTTCCTGTAGGTGCAGTACCTGGATCTACCATGATCCACTGATCTCTGTCCACCAAAAGATATTCCATCTTGAGCTTCCACAGCTCAAAGCTTTTCCCATTAAACTTCTTGATCTCCATCTTCGAATTGCTTGCCATTTCTTTTCACCTGAAAAACAATATCGCAGATCTCCCACTATAACAAGGATTATCACAGTCCTGAGCCAAACCCTTGACCACAAAGGCGTCCCCCTGAAGCCAATAAAGCTTTGATACCAAATGTAAATTCTAACCTTGTATAATGTCTACTGTAAACAGATATTCAAAAAAGATACAATGGAAAATACAAACATTACACAGAGATTTTTCCCCTGGAAACCCAAACCGGGAAAACATGCATATATTATATTTATTCATTATGTTACATTGTTTACAATACAATATACATGTAGGAGCCAGCGGCATCCAAAACCCTAACCCAGTGACCTAGATTAGTCCAAAACCCTAATTCCTTAACAGGAAATAGAAAACCATCGGCAAAAACCATGTGTTGAAAAAACCACCTAAATACATGACACATTTCCCGAGGTAGGTGTCACGTTTCCCTACACCTCCCGAGGGGGGGGCTAGCACCCCCCACCTCTAACCCCCCTGTGTGCCTAATGCATACACTCAGACATTACTACTCGTGCAAAGAATTTAACACATACCCAACAATGAGGATGGAACTGTCCAGAGTAAGCCTCATCTTCTTAGTGGTTCTCTTCATGATGGATTTCCTCTTTCGGTCGTAGGCGATGGCTAGTATATCGATGACCTCATCCACGGGTTCGAGGATTTTTTTCTCTCCCCAAGTAAGAGTGTTTCTGAAGCTCCTGATGGTGTATATCTACTCAAGATTGGGTTCTTGAACCTCTTATGTATGTCTCGAAATCTCGGCCTCTGGTTATTGCTCGTCAGGAGGTGTAGTACCGGCCAAAATTGATGAATCAGGGGAAAGCTTGGTACTTACTTGATAATCGACTGTCGAGATGTCGATTTTCTATTGTGGAATTTCTCCTTCTTATTCGCCCAATCCTAGCTCATATTTCGAGCTGTCCATTGGGGTTCCCGGTGTATCGAGTAGCTCAGTGTCTAAGACACTTTCGACCTCCTAGTCACTCTATGGAAGGATTTGTATTGGAGCATCAGGAGTTGGGGAAGATACTTTCTCGAGTTCCTTTTCCTCGGTAATATTTACCAAAGTCACTATGGAAACCTTCGGACTCTCCTCATCATCATAGATAGTTATTAATTCATGCAAGGGGTTTGGTGCACTATTTCTACCTGATGTCCTTGATATCTTTGGCTGAGTTGAAATTACCCCAGGTGATCCAATCTGTGGTGTTGGGATTTTAGGATTTTTTTGGCCCGGTGATCCCTTCAAGTTGTATTGATGCTAATCCGCTTGGCTCTCCTCAGCTTTCGATTGGGTTTTTTCCAGGAACCCTCATCATCTCTACGAGGTCTACATCGTTTTGCAACTAATCAATTACTCTTAGTGTCGCTTCCATTAACCATAGACCCCTTGTTTGTTCCTCTAGTGTCAATAACAATCCCCTAACCTACACCTATGTTACCTCTGTCGTTCTGATTTCTTCCCTGGCTCTGAGGGCCTCTTGATCTGACTGTTCTATTGTTTCCACCTGTTCATCCATGCTCATGGCCTTGAACTTGGTCATGTTTGGGTTGGCCATCCTCTGCACCACCTTGTCTCAGTCCTAGGCGTTCTTTGTGAAGACTTTGTCCTCAAACTTATCATGAGCATATGGCCAGCAGGATGACACTTGTGATGCATGTTGGAGGACAAGGCCTTTAGGGTCATGTTTTTGGAATCGGCATGTAGGGAACCTAAATTCAAGTTATCTCAACCCTTCTTGTTTGGCTTGAGCAGTATCCTTTACTAGATAGAACCCTACATGGAAACCATAGGGTATGAAGGCTTGTTTCTTATCTTTGACCAATGTGGAGTTATATCCCTACAAGATGGTCTGATAAAAAAATTCTCCCACAACAAGTCAGACTGGAACATGAGCTGGTAGGAGATTTGGTGCTTCGATGGCCTCGAACACCCTGATGTAGGTTGTGCACTCGTCCAAGTACCAATAGACTACCTTGGCTATTATTTTCTTGGTTGTCTCCATAGCCTTGGGCATTCCTTCTTAAAAAGAATAAAATAAATGCAGGCAATGAATTCATCACAGATGAGGGAGTAAGATTTCTTGTACCTATTTTCCCATAGCACGTTGAAGTAGACGTGGACCAGTAGCTCTGGAACATGCCAGCTCAGATTCATGGCGGCAAAGATGTTCCTAGCACACATGACATCGAGAAAGTACGAGGCCATGTAGAAAGTTGGTGCCTCTCCTTCCTTCAGCATCTAATCCTCCTGCACACATATGCTTAGTTGTTTCAAGATTATTTCTCCCCAGTTGAAACTTCTCTCGATGATTGAAACTGTGTATGCCAAAGGCATCCATGCTTCTGAAAACTTGGAGCAATCCTTTTCTCTGTACAGCCGGAAGATGAGAGCCATCAAATAGATGTATGGATCCCTAAGGTTGATTGTCCTGTACCATCCGTTGCTCTGATTGGTGAATTTCTTGTCTTCCCTCCAC
Organism: Picea engelmannii; assembly: GCA_009831015.1. Lineage (NCBI taxonomy): Eukaryota > Viridiplantae > Streptophyta > Pinopsida > Pinales > Pinaceae > Picea > Picea engelmannii. Next base: position 33,800 of record ML846124.1, on the reverse strand, counting down.
CATGAAGCCATCAACTGGTTGGTGTCATGGAATTCATAGAACTTCACCACGAATTTCGTGTTGATCTACTCCTCTGGGTCCCTGAGCTTGTAGTATTTATGGACCTCTATCGAGAGAAAACCTTCAATGCACCTACCATTCTCGTCATTGATCAAACATTTATGCTCGTCTGTGTGGTCGATGAGCCACTTCAGGACCTCTATGCAGGGGAAAATGGGGGTCCTTCTAACCGCCATGTGTAAATACGATTGTTGGATGTTGGGTAACACCTGGTCATCGAGCACCCTTACGTCTGGGTCGTTGTGCAGGATATACTTTGGATATTCTTCTCTACTAATCATGTTGAAGAGATCCCCCCACTGTGGGAGTGCTACCTTGGATCCGGTACTTGCCTTTGTATCGCCAAAGGCCGAAGGCTGGATGAAAACTTTCTTTGTTGTTGTCTTGATGATAGGCTCTAGCCTAGGGACGTACTCCAATTTCCTCGTGGTCCTTAGAGAAGAACCTTCACTTGTATTTGGTTCTTTTAGATTTGGTGCCCTCAACGAGCATCTAGTGGTTAGATTTCTCGATGGCATTGTTCCTGCAACTTGAGTTGAGTTTAGAGATTGTGTAAAAACTAGACAAACATGTATAAATTATAACCATAAAAATTGACAGACTTGGATTCATACCTCTAAAGCTTATTAAACCTGGTTTTTTATAATCACAAGGGTCAGTACAACCTTCGAGTTACTCATTTTGCTCCTTTTGATGCTCTGGAATTCTCTTACGCGCGGAATGAATTTGTTCACAATGGTTCAAGAGATTTAAACAGGGAAGATTTTACTATGTCGCATCAGCCATTTAATTCGGGTTATGAGTGAAATTTCAATAAATCTGTCGCCGAATATTTAGAGGATTTAGACCTTAAATTCATCATGGGTTGACGGCGGAGGTGCGGGTGGTGATGTGGTCTATCGGCGATTTCAAAAATGTTGTTTTAATTTGCGCACGAGGTAGAAACTAATGAGGGATCGGGTATTAATTAGCTCCTCAAATGTCAAAAATCTGATCATATCTAACGCTGAAAACATCTCGTCGTGCCGCTTTTTCAGTGGGTGGATTGGGGGTTGGGATTGTGCTATGAATATTTTTCGTTGATACCCTCATGCAAAATATTTGACACCAATCGATCTTATCGTGCAGTGCTAACACGGCAAAGCTGACTCGGAGGTGTGACTAGGACCTAGGGAATCAAGAATGACTTGGGATATCACTAGACCGTACGACTCTCTTACCTAGTAAAGGCATGTGGCATTCAAGACCAGTGACTTAATTCACTCATATTAATCGGAGTCAAGACTTTCCTTAAGTTGTTCGTTCTAAAACCAAATCCTCACTTGCCGATGCCGAAAAGTGTCAAGGATCGGTGATCAGCGATAAACCTACCCAAGTGCTCTCGGATCGGCTCCCTCGAAAAATTTGCAATGCTGAAAACGCGTCGGGGATCGGTGATCGGGGATAAATTTATCGTGGTCAAAATGTTTATTGTGATTGTTCTGGATTTTCCCTGATCCCGATAAAGTGCATCTAGCATCGGTTATGAGCGATTTCTTTTTGTCCTTTGTTAACATCTATCATCCTCATATTTTACTGATGTTGAAGGGGATCGGCTATCTCTCGATCCCTTATGCGAAAAACTTACGCAAACCAAAACTGCCTTCTACCAATGTCGATGAAGATTCGCGCTCAGCGACTGTTTTTTTCGAGCGGTTCCTTTACTTACTTGAATTCTATCCAACACCAAACCTAAGCACGTTAGTTGCAATGTTTAGTTGTCGATTCTTAATTCAGATGTTAAGGTGTTTTAGTCATGGGGTTTCATAAGTTCAAACAAACTTGACTAGGTGATGAGAGTCATGAAAATAAACAAAGAAAAAACGTTTCCCAAAATGAAATCGAGTCAGATAGTGCAGAAGACCAATTGGTACCCAAAAAGTGAAAAAAAAATGATAAGGCTTTTTAGGGTGTGTTGAGTGCTCAACAGGTTCAAATTTTAAGTCTTCCTCCCTTGTTTTATAACTTACTAGTTAATGGTTTGAATCCATTTCTCAATAGATAAAGCACTACTCTTTGCATTAGGAGACGGGAATATTGATCTCTTAAAATCATTTGATTTATGGATGAATTGCTCTCACTCTAAGCTATCTTCTCATACTAAAAAATTTTGATGACAAGTTTACTTGTTGTTGTAATAAACAAATTAGTTACAGTCATTAGAGCTGCAACAAACTCTTTCATGCTCGCTTTCTTATCAACTAATTCACCATGGAATTTGATTCTTAGATATTGGAAAATAATCTACTTATGCTCTAAATGCTCTAAGATTTTATACAGCAAACATAAAGGAATTTCACTCGACTACGAACTACTTATGCTCTAAATGCACTGCAAAAACTTACAAAATAAAAGACTTCTCCCTAGCTAATGATGCAGAAACACACTCTTCAAACAAAGAAGAAAATGAAAAGAGTTTTTTTTTTAATTTAAGTGCTAGTAAAGCAACAAAGGGAAAATACCGACAAGCACAAAACCAAGAAAAACAAATTATGGCTTAAAGCGCAAATCTCAAAGAATCAGAGTAAAGACACACAATGGCAATAAAGAAAACAAAGACTCTTATGCTTGTCTAAAAAAAAAAAAAAAATTATATTTTCTGTCAACTATCAACTGAGAAAAAGCAGGCTAAGGGTAAGATGACCTAACCTACTGATTGTTCAACCCTAGACTCAAACCCCTGAGAGGAATACTTCTCATCAAAGGAGGGGATTATTGCCCCACCCTGAACAAAATGTATACTGTCAAGCACGCTATTGTCACTAAAACAGCACGCGTGCAAACGCGTGCTGAGCTGAAACAGGAAGCGTGTACACGCGGGCTGGCCTTGTACAGGCCGCGTGTACACGCTTCCTGTTTCAGCTCAGCACGTGTGCGCATGTATGTCTAAATTCTAAGACAAAAATGAAAACAGGTAGTCCAGACTAGGAAGAGGCCTCTGGTATTGATAACCAGGGTCCCTTGAAGGCTTGGATGCTCTTTCTAACAGAAAAGAAAAATAATGCAAGGAATAACAAGGCAAAAAAAGAAATCTAAGATAGGACTGTGAACCAGCAAGACTCAGACAGGATTCCAGAAAACACCCTGAGAATGTATAATTCTGATAGGGAAGAGGTGGACTGCCTCTAAACACCTACACGCTATTGTTGTCTCTACAGCTAGCATTCAAACGCGAGCTGTAAGAGGATAGGGCACGGGTACATGCGTGCAGGCCTTCTGCAGGCCACATGTACCTCTGTGTGTCCTGACAACTACCATCAAGCAAAAGTCAGGGAAAACTGGTATGAAGAACCAGGCTCCCTGCTAGCTCAGACCTTACAAAAAAAAAGACAGGCAAAAAAAAACCAGAAAACCTATTCTTTAAACTACCCAAAAACTTTAAATAAATCCAGAAACCCTAAAGAGTATTCTCCCCAGTATGGCCGCCAATTCTGTTGTTGGGAAAAATGCCCTACGGACTAGCAAACTAGGGTCAGACTTGCATGCATATTTTGACCGTAAAGAAATTACTTTTTAACCTACAACCCAAAACTTAAACCCCTCTTTCGCAGTACATGCATGGAAAAATACTACTAACCTTGTTACCGGCGTTTGATGTAGATCCTCCGTTGCGCTTTGACCGCTTGCTTGCGTTGCTCCTTCCACAGATGACTTGCAATCAAGACAAATAACAACTATGCATGCATGCTACTTCTCTATTCAAGGGTTAGAAATCAAGCATAAATTAACCAAACCATAGATAATTCATGCATTGGGACGGGAAAAGTATTCTTTTATTACTTGAAAATGAATCAACTTACAATCAAAGCTGAGACTGGCCACCGCTCCTTGAACCTGATCCTGGGCTCCTCTTCTTCTGTCCTCCAACTGCTTTGCCTTAAATCTCCTTTGGCATGAGGAAAGGCTAAAGGGTTGGGACAATGGATTACGTAAATGGGCAGAGTATCTTCGCTATATTTTTTCCTCCTCCAAATGGTACCCCTACCCCTTCTTTTATAGGCTAGAAGGATCTAGGGTTTTGGACGAACCCTCGGCCATGCATGGCCGAGAGTTTCAGTTAACTGACCCATAGCTTTTTGTTCCGTCGGCAACTTTCCTTTTTTCATGCTTTTTTAGGTACACGCGGGTTGTAGTGGGTCATCTAGCGTGCACACGTGTGCAGTAATGGGCTAGGGCACGTGGGCCTTGACACAAGAGGAATTTCAAAGAATTGTTCAACAGAGTTTTGGAAAAGAAGGGATATGAGTTGGCCTGATGCCAGGTAAGCATGTGTGGTGCAATTTAGGGTTATAACAAGGGGTCATTTCAAATTCCAAGTGATTGAATTGGATTAGACAAGCCAGTTGGGAATTTTCATGATGGTTGCGAGCTGGAAATATGGAAGATAAACTAAGTGAATAAAGGACTTACATGTGTTAAATATTGGTGCTACGTGGTGTGGAATTAGTGGTATGCGCAGAATATTGGTGCGTGGTATAAAATTTGTGTGCACTAAATATTTGTGTGTGGTATAAAATTTGTGTGCACTGAATATTGGTGCGTGACAAAAGTTGTGTGTATTGAGTATTGGTGCATGGTAAAAAAGTTATGCGCATTGAATATTGGTGTGTGGTGCGTGTGCTAAATATTAGTGTTATGCAATGTGAAACTTGTGTGTTGAATATTAGTGCATAATACATAACTTATGCACATGTGGGATTTGAAAAGGAAGAAGAGGAAAGGGAAGGAAATTTGTCGATGATAGGTGTGGGTCAATTTGGTGGACTATTACAGCAGTAAACCAGTGGTTTTTTGTACAAATTTTGTAGTTTTGATGGTCGTCAACTTGAAGAGATATTTTAAGGGCCTAAACGACATTTTTAAGCAGTCAAAAGTCACGAGAACTAGGTGTACCTACCACTAGTACACCCACTATTTGTAGCTTAAATAAAAGAACTCAAAGAAAGCTTTCCAACGAGTTATTTTGGTCAGTAAAAGAGTGCAAGGATATTTTCCAAGATCGACCTGAGATCAGGTTATTATCAAGTGAGAATAAAGGAAGAAGATATCAGCAAGATGACATTCAGAACAAGATATGGGCATTATGAATTTATGATAGTGCCATTTGGGCTATCAAATGCCCTATATTTTTTTCATGTGCCTCATGAATGGAGTATTCAAAGAACACCTGGACAAGTTTATGATTGTGTTTTTTGGATGATATACTCATATACTCAAGAACATAAGAAGAACATGAGAAAAATTTAAGAATGGTGTTTCAAGTTTCAAGAGAGCATAAATTGTATGCCAAGCCAAGTAAGTGCATCTTTTATCAAAAGAAGATTCACTACTTAGGGCATATTATTTCGGCAAATGGGATAGCAGTTGATTCCAAGAAGATAGAGGCCATTAGAGGATGGCCAGTGCCAAGAAATGTGACATAGGTCAAATAATTCATGGGTCTTGTCGGTTATTACTAAAGGTTCATAAAAGGCTTTTCAAATATTGCAAGCCCAATCACCTCTTTGCAAAAGAAGAGAGTGAAATTTGAATGGCCTTCTAAGTGTGAAGAGAGTTTTCAGAAGTTGAAAAGCATTTTGACAAGTGCACCAATATTAAAGATTGTATATCAAGATGAAGATTTTGTAGTGTGCACAGATGTGTGCAAGGAAGGGTATGGTGGATTCCTTACTCAAAATGATCATGTGGTGTGATACAAGTCCCAAGAATTAAAATATCATGAGAGGAATTATGCCACACATTACTTGGAATTAGCAGCAATTATACATGCACTAAAAATGTGGAGACATTACCTCATGGGTCGAATATTTGAGCTAAGAACAGACCATTGTGATCTAAAACATTTGTTTGGTCAGCCCACATTAAATGCTAGACAAACTAGATGACTCAAATTTATAAGCGAATATGAATTTGAAATTAAACATATCAAAGGAAAGGAAAACCAAGTGGTTGATGCACTCAGCAGAAGAGCGCATGAGATGCATGTTAGAACCATTATCATGTACATATCAGATTTAAAGGATGGAACTTTAGAAGCAACAAACTTAGATCAACAATATTTACAAACAAAAGAAACATTACAGCAAGGCAATTTACAACAGAAATTTAAAATTTATGAGTTAAAAGAGAATGGAATCCTCATGTAGAGAGGGAAAATGTATGTGCCAAATTCCGATGAGATGAAAAATATTGCATTAAGGGAAATGCAGAGTGTACCATATGTTGGGCACCCAGATATCATAAATTCATTGTAGTTATGAGGAACCAATACTTTTGGCCATGAATGAAGAAAGAAGTGGCTAATTACATAGCCACATGCCTGGAGTGTCAAAAGGTGAAGACTAAACATGACATCCAGCTTGGATGCTACAACCATTTCCCATTCCTAAGTGGAAATGTGAAGTGATTACAATTGATTTTATTACAAATATGCCTAAAATAGTGAAGTAACATGATTCCATCATGGCGGTGGTGGATAAATTGATGAAGGATGCACACTTTATTCTTGTGAAGACGACACACAAGGAAACAAATATTGCATAAGTATACATGAAATAAGTTTCCAAGATACATGGGGTGCCTAAGGAAATTGTTTCAAACAAAGATCCAAAATTCACATCAAAATTTTGGAAAGGTTTGCTCAAAAGATTCAGGACAAATTTAAATCTCAGTACATCGTATCACCCAGAGTCATGTAGGAAAATAGAGAGGACCAATAGAATAATTGAAGACATGCTCAAAATGTATGTGATGGACCATCCATAAAGGTGGGAGGATTATATCAACTTAGTGTAATTTTCTTACAATAATGGGTATCAAGCCTTATTAAAGATGGTCTCATTTGAAGCATTGTATGGTAGGAAGTGTAACACACCAATGAGTTGGTATAACCCATCAGATAGAGTTGTCATTGGGATAGAATTGTTGAAGAAAATGGAAGAGAAGATGATAAAATTTAAAGGATGCCTAATTAAAGTCTGACTAGGAAAAGCAAGAAAATTATGCATAAAAGAATAGAGTTTTCAGAGAATTTAAAGTGGGCGAACATGTGTTTTTAAAAGTGAAAGCGAAGAGAAGTTCACTAAGCTTTGGTTGCTACCCAAAGTTGGCAACAAGATATTGTGGGCATTTTGAGATATTAGAGAAGATAAGGAGAATTGCATACAATATGCTAGCATTTCTTACATCCATGAGAATGCATAATGTATGTCATGTGTCATTATTAAAGAAATATGTCCCTGGCTCTAAAATATAATTGATTGGACTGTGATCCAAGTGGAAAACGAAGGGTATTTCCAAGTGGAACCAATATGCATCATGGACTAAAAATTCAAAGTTTTTTGGAATAAACCAATCGTCCTAGTAAAGGTCCAATGGACCTACTACAGTCTTGAAGATGCAACGTGGGAGCACAAAGAAACTATGCAGGAGGAATACCTGCAATATTTTTGTCAAATTTGAACAAAATAGAAGCTAAAAATGCAAGACTCCATTTTGGGGAACCTGGATTTCTAGAACCACATATTATAATTTCTTGGCCACCTACACTAACAGCCCTAATAAAATAATGGTGCAACCTAATGGACTGAGATAAGTAAAGGGAGTACATTCCTTGGTTCGATAGGTTGAGAGAAACAAGATATTATGGTTGGAACTGTTGTTGGAATTGTAAAATTGTAAAAAAAAAAAATCTAAGTATTGTGATGTAAATTGTATATGATTTTTTCCATGTTGTTGTGCATCAAGGATGGTGCGCAATTGTAGGGGAGGGGGAATGTAACATCCCCACTATAATCCCCGGTTTAATTAATGCTTAATGTAGATATAATTTATGGTTCTGTCCAAGCAATGTAATATGCAGATTGTATTTATGTTTTTAAATAAATAAAATGTGATACTGACTATTGGGGAACATGGACAGTGATGGGGGTTAAGTTTTCCACAAAATAAGGGAGTGTCTAAGAGGGGTGCAAAGGGAAATTATTTATGGGTATTAATTCAAACACTAATTTATGAATTTTATCATTGGGGACAACTTTCTATTTTCTAGTTGAGTGTATGAAAGCCCAATCATTAAACTCATGTAAGAGGGTGGGTGTATAAAGTCACATCCCATTGTTATTGGGAGCATGGGGTTGAAGTACAATCAACAATGGGCAAAGTGAGCAGTCAACTGGCTTGGGAAAATAGAGGAAATTCATATGGGCAGAACAAGAAATTTTTTTAGGTATGTTTTCGGCATGAACGGAAAGCAAAGAACGGGGAAGAAAAGCATTTTAGCTAGAGAAAGAAGGCTAGGTGAATTTTGGAGCATGATGGATCATTTTGGAGATGAAGACTGAAGAACCATATTGTCAGGCTTGAAGAGTGAGCTCATGTGTGAGTGCACTATAACAACAAGTGATTGATGTTGTTTATACTAGTTTATTTTCCTAGCAGTGAGTTCCCTCGAGTTCCCAGTAGAGAGATTCTTGGTTACATGTGCCAGAGAGACCCTAATAAACTAATGGGAAACCTGGTGGACTGACAGTGATGAAGGGGTTCATTCCTTGGGTTGGTCAAGATGGGAGGAAGAGAACTGGTGGAAATTAGGATAGATTTAGGAGAATACCAAAGGTTATGGGAGATCTAAATTGTGATTAGGTAGTGAAAGACACCCTTTTTTTGTGGATTCCTAGCCCAGCTCGGGGGTCACTTGTTGTTGATATTTAGAACAACAAGTCTATGGTTGGGTGGAATGTATGTCCCGAGAATCTTGTTGCAAAATATTTTTAAAAAGATAAGTGTTTACATGTTTTCCTGAGTTATTTTATGAGTTTAGATGTTGTGTGCTTTACTCTATGCATGAGAATAAATTATATGTTGTTGTGGTGAATTTGTTAGTTACATTTACGTTTTTAAACAGTATGGACATTTGCATGAGCTTGATTGTCATGTTGTTCATAATTTTTCATTTAAATGTACATGTTAGTGAATTTTAGTAGTAATGGTATTGGGATTCTAGCGCGATGCTTGAATTGTCGCGCGCACTGGGAAATAATTGTCGTGTGCGGTACAAATCCTAGTGTCTGTGTGGTTTGTCTCGGTGATGACACAACAATAATGTTAGTTAGGATGATATAGATATCCTTAAATAATGGTATCTACAATGGTTAAATACATGTATAATTCATAGTTGTTAAGCTACAAGAATTTAGTTAGCCGAAAGATTTTGAATTTATATATTTTTTTTAATTATTTTTCTGCGTAGTAATGTTCCTCAATTAAGATAGGGAACATTACAAAATTCAAATGTGGAGACGAATAAGAAATGCATGACGGTATTCAAGAATCGAGGAGGGAGTGTTACCCTAGTGGTGGGTGACTATTTGTAGGTTAGTCAAGTCGAAGAAATGGAGGGTTAAGTTATTGTAGGAAAATTTTGCAGGCGTCATATGGTGGTGTACTCTATGGAGAAATGGATCGAAAAGAATTGGGCTTCCAATATAGGCTATGTCCCGACCTTTCATCTATTCTCTCAAGGGTGGATAGGATGTTTTTTCCAGTAGAAGGAAGACATGGAATTCATTCTTTCTAATCGATGGCATTGGAATCGTTGTTTACTCTATGTCAAACTATGGCACACCCTTTTTAATGTGCGGGAGTGCTAGCCCTTGACTAATTTTTGAGGATCCTTGGTCAGGTTTGACCTATTTTGGGACTTCGATGGGTTGTCGAAGGTGGAGCGCAAGTCGAAGTGGATATCGCAGGATCTCGGCCCCTTGTTTATGGCTTTTGGGTTTTGGGCTTATGTAACAGGTATGGGGATGTCGGCCCATGGGTTTACCCTTGGTTAGGCCTTTTTGTAATGTATAAATAGATGTCTAGGCGATGCAAAGAGGGACTTGGTACCTTGCTAAGTGCTAAGATAAAATACACATCTGTGTGATTTTGTGTTAAGTGATAGTTGTAAATGTTTTGTGCATACTGTGTGAGGCTTGCAAGGCTAAGTGAAAGTGACTGTAAGAGACTGTATAGAGGCTTTGTGTTGTAACCTAG
>ML846123.1:33075-43123 GCA_009831015.1 Picea engelmannii | reverse complement strand
GCATAAATATTGTCCTCGAGAAAATATCTAGAGAAGTCCAAGACTCAAATGAAATTCATAAAAGGAGTTGAAACTCTAGATAACATTCTTGGCAATTAGAGATCACCAGATGACAAGACAGGGCTAGGATATAAGGAAAGTATGAAAATTATCAAAGGTGAATCAAGCACCAGCATGTCAACTAGTGAGAAGCCTACAAGTTATGCAAATGCTCTCAAGGGAAACAACAATCAGCCTAACAAACCAAAAGATGATAAGAAGAAGCAGTCATAATTGGATCATCCCAACTATGCAAACAAATGTGAAGCAAGGAAGAAACACGTGTCTGAATCTTATCAAGCTGACAGACAAAGAATGATTCTTACAAGTAAGTTTTTCATTCCAAGGCATCCAATTTTTTCTATGGATATTATTTTTCTTGGGGAAACTTTGGGCATAAGGTTCTGAGTTGCAAGACTTTTAGACATAACATAAATGTATAAATGAGATTCAATAAACCTTGAATGGATATAGATCAAAATGTCTTTTACCCTCTACTAAATGACCTTGAATGACACAAGGCAAGTGAATGCAGAAGAAATATGCTACCTGTCTATAAGCGAGACAAAAAAGAATATTTTACCAAGGTTTGGAGGAAGAAAAATAAAAACAAAGAAAATTGTGGACTTTCTCTATATGACAAAAATCAAGAAAATCAATGGTATATTGATAGTGGTTTCTCCAACCACATGACAGGAGACAAGAGTAARTTTGAATTCCTAACTGAAGAAAAGGGTGGTAATGTTACTTTTGGAAACAATGCTCCAGCYATAATTAGAGGAAAAGGAACTATTGTACTAGATGAAGATAAGAAGGGAAAGACCAAAGCACAAAATGTGTTGTATGTAGATGGTCTAAAACATAACTTGTTGAGTGTAAGTCAAATGTGTGACCAAGGACACAATGTTCTCTTTCAGTCAAAAGGTTGTAAAGTAATGGATGCGAATACAGGAAAGACTATTGTCAAGGGAGTCAAAACTTCAGGAAATGTGTATGTTCTAGAAGAAGGAAAAGAAAAATGTTGCATTGGTAAAACTGATGAGAGTTGCTTTGGCAGAAAATACTAGTCCATCTTGGTTTTAATCAACTTGTTAGGCTAGGGATACAATATGTTGTGAGAGATATTCCCAAAATTTCCAAACCTAAGAATATTGTCTGTAAGTCATTTCAAGGAAAGAGAACACTACCACTTGACCTCTTGAGTTGATTCATACAGATACTTTTGACCCCACTAGTACACAATCACCTCGAGGTGAAAGATATTTCCTTTTGTTGATTGATGACTATACCATAATGACTTGGGTTAGATTGTTGAAGCATAAATTTGAGGCTTTTGAAACATCAAAATATTTAACACACAGGTAGAAAATGAAATGGATTTAAAAATAAAGTGTTTAAGATCATACAAAGGAGGAGAATTCACATCTGATGAATTCAACAATTATTGTGAAAAGCATGGGATCAAGAGACAGTTTTCTATTGCTAGAACCCCTCAACGGAATGGAGTAGTAGAAAGGATGAACATAACAGTTCAAGAAATGGAAAGGGCCATGCTTGATGAATCAGAAGTACCTAAAACCTTTTGGGGAGAACTTGTTCAAACTGTTGTTAACATTCTCAATAAAGTGCATATAAGAGTATACTGTGACAAAACCCCTTATGAGCTATGGCATGGAAGACCAACATCAATAAAACACTTCAAAATTTTTGGAAGCAAATGTTACATTAAAAGAAATGAAGACATCTTAGATAAGTTTGATTCTAGAGTTGATGAAGGTTTCTTGTTAGGATACTCCTCCAAAAGTAAAGGATATAAGTGCTACAACAAAAGAGTCCACAAAATAGTTGAAAGTATAGATGTAAAGGTAGATGAGAAACCACTTCATCCAGAGAGACACCAACACCATGATAATTCATATTATGAACCAATAAAAAATGAACCACAAGGAGATGGAATGCACRAGTACCAGGAACAAGAGGATTCYGAGGAAGAAGAGAGAATGGAGACATCACAACCAAAGACCMCAATMAAGGTATGTTCAAAAACATCATCTAGAAAGTCAGATTCTTGGAAATAAGGAAGCAACTGTACAAACTAGAAGAAAACKTATAGATACATCTGGTTCTACAAATTTTGCACTACTGTCCATGAGTGAACCACAAAMTTTTATGCAAGTAAGTCAGGATGACCATTGGGTCAAAGCCATGAATGAAGAACTAGACCAAATAGAGAAAAATAAGACTTGGGATCTTGTCCCAAGACCAAATGACAAGAATGTAATTGGCACTAAATGGGTAAACAAAAAAAAGTTAAATGAAGATGGAYAGATAGTCAKAAACAAGGAGTGGACTTTGAAGAAWTTTTTTCCCCTRTTGCAATAATTGATGCTATCATGATGTTTTTGGCTTTTGCATGCTACAAAAARTTTAAATTATATCAGATGGATGTCAAATCAACATTTTTGAATGGTGACCTTGAGGAAGAAGTTTATGTGGAGCAACCARAAGGTTTTCTGCTAACTGACAAAAAGTATTATGTTTGTCAATTAAAGAAAGCCATGTATGGGCTAAAACAGGCTCCAAGAGCCTGGTATTACCGACTCGACAAGTATCTGCACCGACAAGGTTTTAAAAATGGAACAACTGATAGAAACTTATACATCAACGTTTAAGGTAATGACCTGTTAATTATTGTAGTATATGTTGATGATATTATTTTTGGTAGTAACATTGAACTAATGAGTAAGACGTTTGCAACTGCAATGCAACAAGAGTTTGAGATGTCCATGTTAGGATAACTCTCCTTATTTCTTAGTCTACATATTCATCAATCAGAAAGAGGAATTTTCATTTCTCAAAGTACATATCTCAAGGAAATTTTGAAGAAGTCTGGCATGGATCATGACAAAGCCAATGCGATGGAGTGGACTGCGACGAAATATGTGGAAGTTGCATGACATAGTGGACTACAACGACATATATGGAAGTTGCACAGATGAAAATATGTAGGGTGCCTTGAGCTAGAGTGACAAATGGCGCAATGGAGTGTGACGAAAGGAAGCTTGTGTGACAGGCGACAGAGTGGAATGCGACGGGATGAACAACGTGACTGAGTGAGCACATTGGAGGGAAAGTGAGACAAGATGAAGACTTGTGAATTGAGTATTGTGATCCCGTTTTAGTTGTGCATTGAGTAATCTAGAATGTAAATTGTTGCATCAATTTTGAGGAGATGAGATGGAGCTTATTCGTTGGAAGATTTGGTCTATTTGATTTAGTCAAAGAATGTCCAGATGTAACAGGATCTTGATCTGGTCAAGATTTTTCCACAATATAATTGTCATGCAATAACATACTTTATTTAGACAAAAGTATAACTGACAAGACTTTGATCTGGTCAATGTTTGTCCATAATGTAACAATCATGCGTCTACTTACTTTATTTAGACAGAAGTGTAACTGACAGGACTTTGATCTGTTCAAATTATGTCCACAATGTAATTGTTGTGCATCCACTACAAGAAAGGTGATCTCAGGAAAACACATTATAAATAAGGATGCGCTCTGTTTGATGGATGTGTGGATGAAAAGAGAAGAAAATGGATTTGTAACTATTCAATGAAACTGAACTAGAGACTTATTAGATTAATTTTTTTAGATAAAAGTTCAGTTCTGTAAAAAAAAATCTCAAACTAATTTCAAGGTGGTAGGGTGGTGCTAGGGTGAGTTTAAGCTCACTGAGGATTGGTGTCACTATTTATGATGGGTTGGTTCCTGAGAGGATTGGTGTCCTCATAATCTGTGACAGGTTGGTTCCTGAGAGGATTGTTGTCCTCATTGTTTGTGAGAGGATTGGTGTCCTCATTTGCGATAGGTTGGTGCCTGAGAGGATTGGTGTCTTCATTTGCAAGAGTTGGGTGCCGGTCAAGCTAAATAATTATAAATTGTAATTTGGTGCTTACAGAATAGCATAAAGAAAGATGTTCTGCAATTTTCTCCCGCATTGGATTTCCACGTAAAACTTTTGGTGTAATTTGTTTTATGTGTTGTGTTTTGCGTTCTGCGTGTATTGTTGAATAATTAAGCACTTTTAAATAACTTTAATTTGTTGCAAAGGAAAGAAAATTAAGAAATATGATACAATACTAATTCACCCCCCCCCCCCTCTCAGTATTGTTTTAATTTATAACACTAGATGGGAAGCCAACATGTCTCTAAGGGTGACGGGTGTCACCATCTGAATGGAGAAGAACACATGAGTGGTCCCAGAGGGATTGGAATCCCTTAGGTCTTCGACTATGATCTCAATCGTCAGATCTAGGTGTCAATAGATCGTAGTCATTTGTCAGAGGATGGTGAGTAGAGGTCTGGAGTGAAGTCCAAAGGATGGGACTACAATGAAAAGGGGCTTAAGGTTAAATGACAATCGATGGTCGATAGGGAGGCAAGATGAAATCTCAGTCGTTGATCAATGTAGGTCCCACCCAATCCACATTAGGAAATAATGAGAGTGCAAACTTTAAGCGTCACGCGGGTCAAAGGTGTTGATGTGATCACAACCATAAATATCGAAGACTGAGAGTTGTTGGATCTAGGAATGGACCTTTGGAAGGTTCGTCGTTGGAACATTCAATGTTGGGGTGCTTTATATATCATGGGAGGTAGACCAAAACGACGATGATGAAAGATTTTGTGAAGTCATAACCTTTAAGCAGTGAGTTAGGGGAAGATTCCATATCAGCTCCACGATAGTTCCACATCAGATGGAATTAGTGGTAGGAAGCCACATGGAAGTAAGGTGGATTTGACGATGAGATCTTGGAAAATTTGGGAGGTTGTAAATTCAAATCCATAGATCGGATTTGGGCATGGTCATAGTCATTGGAGATCCCATGGAAAGCATAATCCATCTATGAACCTTATAGATATACAAGAGTTGAGTTGAGAAAGAGAAATTTTAACATCCCACTAGCCTAAGAGAGGGTTAGGGGGGCAGGTGTGCTATAGAATAGTATCAAAGTAGAGTTCAAACTCTAGGATTAAATGGGTCACCAAGGCCACTTGAAACCATTTAAGAAAGTTTTTGATGTTGTTTAACATGCATGTTTTAAATTGGTAATGTAATTACTAATGGTGGTTGTTTCAACATGCAAGACATACTAAAAGGTAGCAGAGGTAAATGGTACATCATAGTATGGAAGACACCTCGCACCTGAGAGATGAGGGATCTAAGGGTCAGACGGATAGGGGAACCCATCTAGATTTGATGGCCATTGTTATAAGTTGGAAGGTAGACAATGAAAGGCTCATGAGAGCCCAGGTCGAGCAGGAAGAGTTGAATGCAGTTGTTATGGGATAAATCTTATAGGGATCTCATTGAATGAACAACAATATCTCTCTAGGATCTTCCCTTGATCTTAGACAGAATATGGTTTAGAATTCTATGGTTCTTCTATATCTATATTCAAACACATGGATTCATTACTAACCTAAGGAGTGGTGGAGATTGCATACCTTTCTCGTAGGTTTTCCTTCGTGTATCATGGATTTTGTAGTCCTGAAACTCCAGCTCCAAGCTCCACAACTTTCTTCCTGGATACAAAAGACAAGAAATACCTCTCTACCTCTCTAATTGGGATTAGAATCCTAGATCTAATTTGACTCTAATAAGATCTATAGTAGAATGAATCAAATCTAAACATTTATGAATTGAACACAAATGATATGGAGGAAAACCATTGATATGTTGATAAAATAGAGAAATTACATCAGACAGACCTTATTGATGATGCTTCCTCCTAGTTCCTTCTTCTCGATGATCCTCCTTAGCCTCTTGAGATTCTCCCTCTATTTTGATAGCATAGCCACCCTCAAAACGCTTATCGCCATCTCCTTGATTTGGCCTCTTCTTATAGGATTTTGGAAGAGATTGGAGATATGCTTCATGACATGTGAATTAGGTGGATACAAGTCATGGATAGCTTGATAGCTTGTGAACTAAGTAATTAGAGGTCATAGATAGGCTTGATGTCATGTGAACTAAGCAATTACAAGTCATGCACAAGTTTCATGCTTAATTATAAGATTTTTCCAACCTATTATGAACTTTTTCTCTATTATGAGATTTTTTCTCAAGTTCCATGCTCAATTATAAGATTTTTCCAACTCACTATGAACTTTCTTTTCAATTATGAGTTTATTCTCAATTATGAAATAATTCTTATTTCATAATTATAAAATTGTGACAAAATAATTATTTTCTTGTGAAATAATTATGAGAATTTTACTCAATTATGTGATTCTAGCCTCATAACATCTAATAACATGCTTGCACAACCTATGGTGGAAAATACAAGTATAATAGATGCCCCCTAATGTGTGAGGCAAGAATAGGAACTGATGGCCGAAATACATTACAAAAATTCATGGTGACGAGTGGCATAAGGAAGGAGCTCGGGGATCAAGGAACGAATGAGTACCTGTAATCATACATCAAGGATGATAACATATATAGACCATCCCCTATGTAGACATACTCAAACTATGAATGAGCATGGATGCCAAAAAATACATTGTAGATCCATGATATGAATTGCTAGACGATGGTCACGAAAGAATACATGGTGGATCCATGTCATCAATAAGACTGTAGCCGTGAGACAATACAATGTGTATCTACATCATGAACACAATCATAGCCACCGAAAAATACAATGTGGATCTATGACACGACATATAGATATCAGGAAGACAACGAGCATTGCGGAGAGTGCCCTTTAAGTCTTTAATGTACTCATATACAAGTGATATACTCCATCAAAACTTGGGAAGGGGTGTTGTAAAGGAATGATGTGGCCCCAGACCCAAGGTATTCATCCCAACCCCCATGGTAAGAATCTACAACATGCGAATATACGAACTGATGTCGAGCATGGTAGAAACTGTATGATTACCAATGGTTGATGTATACCATTAACAGACACGAGGGGACCCATCGATGATGAAGATGGACCCCAAGGTACCTATTACAATCTAACAAGTGTGAATAGATGCGCTGATGTCGAAATCTCGTAGAATCAATCGATCAGGGGTCATTGATGTAAACCCACTGTCGATCACAAGGAGCCCTACCACTAATAACTGCAAGCTACAAGGTACTACCTAGTTTCTAGATCCCTTTCCTAGATAATGTGATGAAGTTGATAGGAAGAGATCCGTTGAAGGAGGGCCTTAATATATCCCCCATCAATCGATACAAAACATACACCGAGAGATGGTTTGAAGAGAGAGTATCACTAACTACAATTGATACAGGGATGGATAACTTAGAAAGTCAACAAAACAATAGATGACCGACTTAAGATTAAAATTTGGTTGAATATATAGCACGACACAATGGTGACTTGGAAGTAAGACACAAGAGTTGGACAAATATAGTGCAACAACGTAGGAGGCATTGAAGAACTCTCTATGATCACTGGAGGAGTAACCAATCAGAGGAGTATCTTTGACTCATATTACTAGGATGAATCCTAGGAAAGATAAAACCCAATTATATGATGAGGAATCAAACAAGTGCTATGTTCAAGGGCCACTCGACTAACGCTGCCATTTTGAGAATAGACCAATTGTGAAAACCACCCCAATCTTTTTTTATTTTTTTGTATTTTTTGTCTTCTTCATGGTTTAACGAGCACAAAAGAATGACAAAAGTATGCTCAGTCTCCTTCATGGTTTAACGAGCATGAAAGAATGACACAAGTAAGCTTGGTCTCCTTCATGGTTTAATGAGCATAAAGACTGATGCAAGTAAGCTCGATACCTTTTTCATGTCCTTTTACGAGTCTGAAAAAGAGATAAAATTATACTCAGCAGGAGAAAACGAGTAGCTTAACAACATGCTCCTATGTTGCAAGTGCATGAAACCGACCTAAGCAATGAGGAACGAAAATGGTACTGGAAATTGAGATCCACTCTTAGCAATTGTTCTCTCCCTGAGTAGATGGATGCAAAATAGAGGCCAAATAATGCAAGAGGTAGATGGTCAAGCCTATTGCAATAGCGGTATGCATGATATGAGAAAACAAAAGCACAGTGGCTAGAAGCATGACACAAGCAGAAAATACATAAGTGACCATTAAGCAACAAGAAAAATGTTGGGGAACCCCCTTGCGTTATGGCAAGAATATAGACAAAGAGAGGAAAATGAGGTGCGATCTTCAATTCATGGTGGGGCTAAAGGAGGGCTACCGGGCCTATGGGAAAATGCAGCATGGACACCAAATGGAATTCTAGGTGCTAATTAGTGTGCCCATGAAGGGTAGGCACCGTCAAACCAGTTACGATGTGCAAAAGGAGCAGCTAGTGTCGCAATTGGTTGAGTTCGAACCTTAGGCATAACGATGGAATTATGTACAATTAATAATGCAAAGTGGGAAATGCAAGGAAAAACCTATCCCTATATGTCAGTTTAGAAATATATACCTCTAGCGTATTGGACGCCGCCATATTCATAAAAAAAGTCCTTATAATCCTGTTAAGCACATATAAACTAGATTTCAAGGTCAAAATGCATAATGAAATCTCAGAAAAAGAAAATATTTTTGGATTTTTTGGATATGATGTATGCAAAATAAAAGCACTCACACCACACATCTTCATGGTTTACACAAAGTAGAGCCCATTGCAAGGCTCGGTCGAATAATATTTTTCATAACCAGTGAACTCATGGGCCGATGTCAGCATCATATGATACACCATGTCAAAGCCATGCCACATATAAATGAACTTTTGCATACAAAGATACTCATCATGAGTGGTTTCATGAGCTATGAAATCTCCATGATGGGATCCATCAAGACATGAAGTACAAAATGAAAATTTTTGAGGGAAGGGGTAGCAAAGAATTTTGTGGCAAATTCTGAAAAAGAAAACCGAGGTGGAAAAGGGACAAGACTAGGAGGGCTATTGGATGCCCAACAAATTCCCCCAATTTCAGATCAAGACTCATCATGTCAACTCTCATCAGTTACAAAATAGGGAGGATGGATTATCGATGATTATCACCTTCCCTAGACTTATCGATGGAATCCATGACTTCCAAAAGGGCCTCTTCTGAAGGAAACTCGGTATTGAGGAAATCATGTGAACACAAAGATTCAACAACCCGTATGGGTAGAATAGGATGATCACACTCCATATGAGGATGGAGTTGGTGACTAGTATCGAAAGATGCTAATGGGATTTCCAGATCGACAATCTCAATCGCGGTGAGCGACAACTCCATTTGATTCAACATCCTTTGGACAAGGTACCGCACAAGGATCAAAAGGCCCAAGGGATCTATTGGTAAATGATGAAATCATGTTTATAAGAGCTACATTGGAAGTGGGAGACAACAGGGAAGGGGAAATATTCCCATCAACAAATGATCTTTGAACATCCCCACATTGACGTTCAAATAAGACTGCATGGTATCATCGAAAAAGGGTACATTAGACCCCGTATTGGATCCAATTTCTGGGGTACATAACAAAAGTTGGTTAATCGTAATGATTTTCCCTTGGTGAGGGAAGTGTAGGACCCTAAAGATTGACAAGACAACTGCAGTCATCTTGTAGAACCAAGTACGCCCGAGTAGGAGATTGTACTCAAGAGGTGCGTCAATGACCTTTACCTCCACATAGACAGTCTTTCGACTTAAATCGATGGGTAAGGCGGTGATGATCCCATGGGGTTGGAACATGTGTCCATCGAACTCTTTTAAAATTGTTGCAGGTGTATCCAGCTTAGGGTAGCCAATGGATGTCCAACAAGAAATCGACATGATAAAAGTCAAGGCTCCTTCATCAACTATTGTTCGAAAGATTTTTTTCCCATCGTTCACACTTTGATCCATAAGTCTACTTGATGGGAGAACCTATGAGTAACATGATATGAATCAAAGGTCATCAAGCTTGACTTTGAGGGATCAACCCCACCTATGGAAGACAACAAGGATTTTTGTTGC
>ML846122.1:8594-28547 GCA_009831015.1 Picea engelmannii | reverse complement strand
GATGGAAATGAAAGATAAAGGAGAATGTCACTTTTACTTTAAGAATTTAACATTACCATTAATAACTAGGGTGGGTGAAATGGAGGGGGTGGGGACCTTTTTAAATAGCACTAGTAAGGCAAAAATACCCTTATCTGCACACCGAAACACATCATTCCCCCCCCCGCGGTTTTCTAAATTTTTTTAGACAACTGGTTTTTTACCATCGACCCACGCGTTTTTGGCGATTTTTTCGAAAAAATCGCCAAAACATCGGCCGATTTTTTCAGCGATTTTTTTGGAAAAATCGTTTTCTTGAAAAAATCGCTATTTCTCACGATTTTGGCGATTTTCTCAACAGAGGTCCAAACTGATCATCTCCCCATGTGTACCGGTCCAAATGGTACTTGTCCGTTGGGCATGATCCTGCACATCAGAAGCTACGCCCTCCATGGGCTCATTAGTCACCGGGATCATAGCAATGTTAATCATGTTTCATCATCAATATTATCAAACATATGCATAAGACCCTTAATACATCAGTCAATAGCTCAAAGACATTACAAAAACCTACAATACATGACTAGAGAAAAAGACAAGACGTCCTATTGGGCTAGTATCCACAAGAAAGGGGAAGTTTCCAGGAAGGTTTCATCCAAGCCATGTAAGTGAGGTGATGTGGCTAGGGGATGTCTAGACATGTGGGTGAAGTGAGAGCCAGGGATGCATGATGTTATCTATGGGTGCCTTTGTAGAAGGCGAGCTGTACCTGTCATGGCTGCAAATTTTTCCAAGCCCGCTCTTGCCTTTATTCTTTATTTGCTTTTTTCTTTTTATTCAAGGGCTAACCAGAGGACACTGCCTTGGCATGGTGACCAGAGCTGACAGTGTTACCCACAAGTACTTTCATAGAGATGATAAGGTTGGCTTGTGATGAGACTCCCTTTCCCTTGGCCATGCAACCAAAGGTCACTGCCCTGGCGTGGTAACCAGATGGTGGCAATGTCATACTGTTAGGTACCCATGAACCTAATAGGCCGGCTCGTGATGAGACCCCCTATCCTTTTGACTAGGTCTTGTTTATATTTTTCGGGTCCCTCTCGTTTCTTACTGAGAGGCTTTTTATTGCCTTCTCGGGGATCCCTGGGCGAAGCATCTCGAGGTTTTATTTCTAGGCTTTTATCTTTTACCAGTTGCTTTTACCTTCTGGGCCTTTAGCCCCTTCTTCCCACGAGATAAAGTGCCATCCTACAAACAGGTCAACCCAATGCCCGGACAAGGGGAATGGGACAGGTGAGCGGGAGATAAGATGAAATAGTGGTGCTATGATGGGAGCGGACGATGGCTTTTCAGAAATTCCCCAGTGGCAAACCCAGACCTATGGGCACAGGCTTGCTAGGATACCCTGTCAATCCCCCACAGCATGGTCAAGTGGGCTAATGTATGATCCAAGCAGTTGTTAGAGGTAAAAGGAATCAGATGCATATATTTAAAGGTTTCAATGATCAAAAGTGACACATACCATGATACCTGGACCAATTACCTGATGGAGCAAGAACCTCGTCTGATACAAGACCAAGCCGATGGTGATGGATGCTGCTGCTGCTAACAAGATAAAGCTGATGGAAGAAGAAAAGGATGGGCCCTCCAGGGCCATGCTCAGGTCAATCCTGCTCTTGGTAGTCCATGTCTAGGACCTGTGGGCCTCGAGACATGATCTCCTGGTTATCTCTAAAAATCAGGGATAACAAGCTTCAGGTCATAATTAGAGAAGAGATGTTTCAGAGATTCAGTGCTTCAGATGTGACAAATATGGACAGTATGCACGAAATTGTCCAACCAGGAAGAAAGAAAGACAATATGCCTCCACCGCTGGCATTGAACCAGACCCACCTCAAAAAGATGAAGATAAGAGATATGAGAAGTATTTCCTCTAAAACAAATATAAAGTTGAGCATGACTATAGATCCAGGTAAATTGTTTGATCATTAAATTTATAGTTGATTGCATTCTTAATAAGTGAAGGGTATTATCTCTAGTGTGGGAGCCCTCATGACTTGGACCATTATCCCTGGTACAAGAGTCCAAACCTTATTGATTGATTATTATGCTAGTCAAGAAAACATAAAAGGTCTAGCAAGAAAGTAAAAGAAGACATCCATCCTTCAGTCTTCAGAGAGAGTTACTTGACTCAGAGGGAGTCAAAACAAAATGAAAAGAAGGAAGAGACAATACCTTCTCCCCCTTCAATAGTTCAGAGGGAGACATACATCATTCTAGCTGATCCAGTTGCTCAAGTTGATATGCCTAGAGATATTGCAGTAGGGCATAAAAGGCCTGCCTAAGCTCGACAAAACTCTACAGAAGGCAGAGGAACATACAAGTCCCTTAAGGGACATCCCGAGAAAGCAAAAGAGATTTTCGAGCTACCATTCAACCATGAGCCACTTCATTGATTTGAGGCTCCCTATCTTGGAGAAACAACAGGAGAAATGGTACGACAAGATACCATAACACAAGAATACCAGTATATCTTAAAGAATGATGTATGAGACATTGTTTCGAGACCAGTAGAGAAGTCTATGGTGACTTCCAAGTGGATCTATAAAATCAAGCATGCAACTGATGGAAGTGTTGAGAAATACAAACCGAGATCTGTGGCCAAAGGATTCCCACAAACAGAGGGAGTTGTCTATGATGAGACACTTGATCCAGTAAGCCCAATACACTTCCATCCATACTACCATCCATGAGTTGGAAACTACATTAGATGTATAGACTCTTGATGAGTTTGGGTTTCAGCAAAGGTGTTGCTGATCCAAACCTATATTACTACATGGTTGATGAGAGCCTAATTTTGATGACTTATTCAGGAAGCCTAGTTGTTGGATACAAACAAGTTTTGACTTCTGATTTGGAGATAAAGGATTTGGGTATGATGCACTACTTCTTGGGACAAGAAGTATGACAGAGGACCAATGAGATTTTTCATGAGTTAAGGAAAATATACAGTGGGGATATTAAAGAAGTTCAATATGAGTAAATGCAAATCCATGCCTACACCGATGATGATGATTCAGACGAGATTGTTCCAGAACTGATTGGATCAGAGATGTATCTGGTTAAACCCAGACTCGGTATATGCTATGTAAAGAATGTACTTAGCCAATTCTTGAGTCAACCGAGACAGACTCACTGGACAACAACAAAACATTTATTGAGATATCTAAGAGGCACAGTTAGATATGGCCTAAGATATGCCTCCAATGTAGACTTGAGTTTGAAGGGATATGCAGAATGGACAGAAAGTACAATGGACCAGAAGAGCACATCTGGTTGTTGTTTTACCATGAAGTTTTCCATGGTTTCGTGGTGCAGCAAGAAACAAAGCTCTGTGGCCTTGAGTACCACAAAAGCAGAGTATATAGCATTGAGTGTACGAAGCAGTGTGGCTTCACAAGCTTCTGACAGATTTACTTGATCATGAGATGGATTCTATGATGATAACCAGAGTTGTGTGAAGCTCTTTGAGAACCTTGTGTTTCATGATAGATCGAAACATGTTGAGATAAAATATCATTTTTCAGAAACATGATGTAGAGGAAAGCAGTGCACGTGCAGTGCCTTCCTACACATGAGCATATTGCAGACATCTTAACCAAACTGGCTTGGTAAAGAATACCTCTCTAGCTGAGAGGGAGTGTTGATGACTACAACCAAGACAAAGTTCGAGTACTTCCGTGCGAGACTTGGCCTGATGGAGAATGCCTCCCTAGCTGAGAGGGAGTGTTGATGATTACAACTGCGTGAGACATCCTCCAGGACACAGACCTGAGAAAGAGCCCCTGAGTTGGGTATGTGGTTCCTATCTGAGACAGAACTGGAACGTTGTGCTGGCCTCCTCCTTGTAGAGAGCTGAGATGATACTCTAGATGATTCTCCTGTGTAACGTTGTGAGAACGAAAATCTGTTGAGTGGGATGTGCTTGTGGCTGAGCACATGTGAAGGTATGAAAACCCATGAGTTGGGTGCATCATTCTGAGACAGAAATGAAACGATGTATTAGCCTCCTCTGAGCAGAGAGTTGAGATGATGAACTCCAGATGACCCTCCTGTTTAACGCAGTGAGCAAGAAGATTTGCTGAGTTGGATGTGCCTGTGGATGAGCACAAGTGAACGTGATCCTAGTGGCTGAGCACTAGTGAGTGTGGTTCTCGTGTGAGACGCAGTGAGATAGAGAGGCATCCTTGTGGCTGAGCACGGATGGATATACCCCTAGTGGCTGAGCACTAGAGGGTGTATACGATCCTTTGCTATATTGTTCAAGAGTCAGACTTACCTGTAACCCTAATTGTTATGTAAAGGGTACAGGTTGGCCCCACCTTAATGTAAAAGATAATTAATATGGTAATTATTAATTATATTATAAGTTATTGAGGTCGGCCCTGTTGTGCCAATAGACACTTCTGTTGACAGGTTCAATCTAATATATATAAAGGTAAATTCCCCATTGAGGAAACACAAGACAAGTGTGAGTTTGGAAATTTCAGCAAACACTTGTTCTTGGGAAAAGTGCGCACCTCTCTTGGGCGCTAGGTTTCTAGGGTTTGTGAGCACCACCCTTTTGTGTGCTAAGTGTTTGTGGTGGTGAAGGTCTTTCTCTTGAAGACTATAGCAAAGGATTGGCTGGGTTTTCTTCCCTTGTTGAGAAGGGTTTCCCAAGATACTTCTTGTGTACTTGTGCATGGTGTTTCTTCTTGTGATCTTTGCTGCTGCAATAACGTGTTTATGGTTTAAGTAAAATGATGAAATGGAATGAACTTCATGCTTAAGCCTAGCTTATTGAAAAATCAACAATTTGATTGGTGAAGGGAAACTCAAGATAGATCCCGCGAAGATGGAGGCCATCCTCAAGTGGTCAACTCCTACTAATGTCATTGATGTTAGGAGGTTTGTTGGGGCAACACAGTACCTACATAAGTTTATATCATCATTTTCAACTATGGTTGCACCGGTCCATGCGACAAGGTCTATATGAATGGTTGGTAATGCCTTTCCGTTTGTGTAATGCACTAGCTACATTTATGTGTTTGAAATGATGTATTGTGCTCCTTTCTAGATTCTTTTGTAATAGTTTACTTAGATGATATATTGGTCTATAGCTCTGCCTAGGATGAGCATATCTCACATTTCGTGCAACTGTGAGAGACTCAAAAAAAGCATCAATTGTTGGCAATCCTTAAGATAGATCCCGTGAAGATGGAGGCCATCCTCAAGTGGCCATCTCCTACTAATGTCATTGATGTTAGGAGGCTTGTTGGGGCAACACAATACCTATAGAAGATTATAGCAGCATTTTCAACTATGGTTGCACCGGTCCATGCCATAACAACTAGCAACAAGAGTTTCCAGTGTGGAAATAATCAACCGAATGTTGTTGATGAGCTAAAATGAGGGATCAATCAAGCATTAGTTCTTGCATTGCCTAATTTGCATAATTCGTTGGAAGTGGAGATGGATGCAAGTGGATATGTTATGGGAGTGGTCTTGATGATAGTGAGGTAAGTCGGTATGATATCATTCTGAAATGTTCTATGGTGGAGTCTTGAACTACCCTACATATCACATGGAACTCTATGCTTTAGTCCAAGCTGTTAAAAAATGGAAGCACCAACTGATGGGCAAGGAGACCATCATCCACATTGATCACTGAACACTATATAGTATATGTAGGCCTAGAGTAAGCTCCAACAAACCAAACACTACAAGTGGATGATGTTTTTACAACAATTTCATATAATCATCAAATATAAGAAAGATAACACTAATAAGTTGGCAAACATGCTTTCAAGGCCACATACATCCAAGATCACAGCTTTGGGAACTCTTATGCACATGGAGCCTTTCACCCATGATGCATACAAAGAGGCACACAGAAAGGATGGGGACTTTAAAGAGGTGTTTCAACAGCTATAGGGTCGAGTTAGTGAAATATCCCTAATCCAACTGATCCAAATATCTACTGCTGAACTACTGTTTTGTCACCGAGATCTGATACTCTGGGGGTTTCTGGATGCGTTTGAGTTAATGTGTGAACATGCTTGGTGATTTTCGCATGTGTGTTTCATTCATTAAGTGTTTTAGCAGTATAAAGATAATGCATGCGAAAGAAAGGACAACACAACTCACTGATATATAATGAGGAAAAAGTAGGAAATACAATAATAAGCTGGAAGCAGATAAACTAGTCATCAGTTAGATCTCATGGATCGTCACTGGAATACAAATCAACTAACAAGAAATACCTGTGATTAGAAGAATGAAGGCTGATCTGTTTATGCACGGATAGATCGACAAAAACACAGTCCAAAAGCTCACAGTAATTGCTGCGGATACTGGACCTTCCGCTGCACAAGACCTGAACCTTGTCAAGCTCGTTGAGCAACCTATCGAAGGTAGTTGCAATTGCAGTTGTAGTGCCAGTTGCAATTGCTATGCCAGTTGCCAGTTGCCAATTGCACAAGTCTTGAGATTAGAAGACAAGTTGGATGGTGCTACAAATTTGATAGGTATGCACTTGTGTATGTTTAAAATTGTATCATTATCATGAGGGTGTTTGTAGGAGAAGGGATCTTGTGTCCAAGCAACAATATGTAGATCCAAAGGGATCTTAGATCCAAAGGGATCTTAGATCCAATACACTTAGAGAAACAACGCACCTTCCCTGGAAGTGAAGACTCCAGGTTTGATTGTTTTGATATGCCTCTGGCTGTTATGGCATTATTGCGATCTTATGTTGCATTCTGATCTATTGAAGTTATGATTATTATGAGATGCACTTGTTTGCAAGCTAAATTGATCTCCTCTAGGAGATATTCTTGGTTTTTGACTTTGTTCCGGGCAAGTTATCTTGTTAAATCCCATGGAAGTTTCCATGGAGATGTTGTTGTTCTTGTTTCTTGTTTGGGGCAGGTTACCACGGAGGCAGGTCACCAATGATAGCTTTGAGAGGGAACTATAGTGACCATTGCAGAAGACAACATATTAGATAGTCTCTAGCTTGAGACATAAAGCAGTCTCACTAGACAAGGAGTTTGTACAGATTGATAGTTCGACCAGTTCAACACCTGATGCATGATTCTATTAGTTTGAGTGAGTTATGGAATAGGTGACTTGATCATTTGCATTATAGAGCTCTTCCTTCTATGGGGAAGATGGTGACATGTCTTTCAGCACTCTGTGAAGAGCATGATGGCATTTGCAGAGGTTGAACTCTTGGCAAGAATGCCAAGGGATCTTTTCTGGGCAGTAAGAACAGATCCAAGGGGATCTTGGACTTGGTGCATTCAGATTTGTGTGGGCCTATGACAGTTGCTTCTTTGAATGGATACTCATACTATGTGATCTTCAGACTTGGATTTTGAAGAACATGACTCTCGAGGAGGCTTTCATCGAAGTGAAGCCTAAGGTTGGACACCTCAGGATATTTGGGTATCCTGTATACATTCACGTACCCAAGGAGAAAAGGACGAAGTTAAACCCTTCAGGAAGGAAGGGTACATTTGTTGGGTACAGTGAATCTTCAAAGGCATATCGGATCTACATCCTAGGTTAGAGATATATTGAGGTGAGTTGGGATTGTTTCCTTTGAAAAGGAGGTAGCCTTCAGGAGATTTAGAGGATCTCAAATGGAGATTGATAGTGAGAAGCAGGAGGAGATGGTGTCCTGTCCCCCTCACCCTTCAATAGTTCAGAGGGAGCCAGTTGAGCCCATTGAGCCAGTTGAGCCTGTTGATCCAGTTGATCCTGTAGATGTATTGCAGTAGGCCGAAAGAGGCCTGCATGAGCTCGTCAGACTTTGTAGGAGTTAGAGGGACATGCAACTCCCCATGGTACTTTTAGAGAAAGTAAGAAACCTAAGAGATTCTTGAGCTATGTTGCAGCGATGAGCCACATCATTGATACTAAGCCTTCCTGTTATAAGGAGGCATCTAGTCAACAGGTATGGAGAGATGTCGTGATGGAGGAGTATCAGTCCATCATGAAGAATGATGTGTGGGATATTGTTTCGAGACCTGAGGGGAAGTCTGTGGTGACTTCCAAGTGGATCTATAAGATCAAACATGCAGCTGATGGGAGCATCGAGAAGCACAAAGCGAGATTTGTGGCTAGAGGATTATCTCAACTAGAGGGAATAAACTATGAGGAGACATTTGTTCTTGTTGCTCGATACACCTCCATTCAGATGATCATTTCCCTTGCTTCAGTCATGGGTTGGAGATTACATTAGATGGATGTAAAGACAACCTTCCTCAATGGAGAGATTGAGGAAGAGGTGTACTTCGAGCAACCGAATGGTTTTGTGATTCATGGGAAGGAGTCCCATGTGTGCAGGTTGAAGAAGGCCCTGTATGGACTTAAGCAAGCACCTCGAGCTTGGTATGCGAGGATTGATGGATACATGATGAGTTTGGTTTTCAACAAGTGTGTTGCTGATGCCAACCTGTACTATAAGATTGTTGATAGTGAGTCCCTGATTTTGATCCTGTACATTGATGATTTATTTCTCACCGAAGCAGAGAGCTTCATTGCTTGGTGCAACTATGAGTTGGCCTCCGAGTTTAAAATGAAGGATATTAGCGTGATGCACTATTTATTGGGACTATAGGTGTGGCAGAGAACGAATGAGATCTTCTTGAGTCAGTGGAAGTATACAATTGAGATCCTGAGGAGATTTGGGATGTTGGACTGTAAGTCCATGGCTACACCAATGGCGTCGAATCAGAAGAAGTTGAGTGAGTCTTCTTTCGATTCAGACTTGATTGATCTGACAATGTACAGGCAACTGATTGGATCATTGATGTATCTGGTTAAGACCAGACCATATATTTGCTATCCAGTGAGTGCACTTAGCCAGTTCATGAGTTAGCGGAGACAGTTGCGTGGGGTGGCTGCGAAGCATGTGTCGAGATACTTGCGAGGCACAGTTGGATATGGCTTGAGATATGCTTCTAGTGTTGACATGAGATTGCAGGGATATGCTGATTCTGATTGGGCAGGGAGCACAGTGGACAGGAAGAACACCTCCGGGTGTTGTTTCATTTTGGGGTCTGCCATAGTTTCCTAGTGTAGTAGGAAACAAACTTCTATAGCCTTGAGTACCGCAAAAGCTGAGTATATTGCAGTATGTATGGCAGTACGCAACTGTGGCTTCGAAAGATGTTGGATCCCACTGTGATTCATTGTGATAACCAAAGCCGTGTGAATCTCTTAGAGTGTTGATGATTGCATCTTTGTGAGACATTCTCCAGGTTGTACTCGATGGACTGAGCCGCGTTGACCTGTGATGATCGACTTTGTGAGACATTCTCCAGGTCGTACTCCTTGATGGACTGAGCTGGGTTGACCTGTGATGATCAACTTCGTGAGACATTCTCCAAGTCGTACTCCTCGATGGACTGAGCCGGGTTGACTTGTGAAGATATATTGGGTTGGTGCCCAATGACCCTTGAGGTGCAGCTCATCTGGTTGGGATATTTTTCCAGGTCGTACTCCTCGATGGACTGAGCTGGGTTGACCTATGATGATACTCCTCGATGGACTGAGTTGAGTATGACACTTATCAATGGATTGATAAATTGTACTGGGTTGGTGCCCTGCGACCCTTGGGGTGTAGCCCATGTGGTTGGGATATTTTCTCCAGGTCGTACTCCTCGATGGACCGAGCTAGGTTGACTTGTGATGATACTCCTCGATGGATTGAGTTGAGTATGACACTTATCGATGGACTGATAAGTTGTTATGGGTTGTAGCCCATCGCCTCTTGGGGTGTAGCCCAAGTGGATACGTCTTGTGGTTGTAACCCTTGACAATGATGACACACACTACGAGGTTGTAGCCCTAGTGTTCTTTAGCGGGTTATAGCCCCTAGACGAGATTGATAGGTCCACATTGGTTGTAGCCATGTGTGACGTGATGATGCTAGCAGTAGCATGGTCTGCGTGACCATGGCATGGTCTGAGGACCATGACATAGTCTGCGGGGCTATGAGGACCAGAGGAGAACATCATGGAGAATACCTCCCTAACTAGGAGGGAGTGTTGATGTTTTTGGTAGCAGCAGGAGGTATTCACCTTCGGGACAACTTTTCTTATAGATGAAGATGCCAAGAAGTCAAGGAAGATCCCAGAAGAGAAGTCAGCCTCGCAGAAAATAATAAAGAAGAATTATAATGCTCTAGAAGAGAAGTCGGTCCCATAGGAAAAGACAAAGGGAAAATATATTTTCCAGGAAGACAGGTTGGCCCTACTGAATTTTACACCTACCTAGTCTAGTATAAATAAAGGTGACGCATTCCTCTTTTGTCACACTCTCACATTGATACATAGCGCAAGTTTGAAGGAGAGCTGCAGTAGCAGCTGCAACTACAGAAGAAAGAAAGGCGCAAGTGGAGGGTTCTTAGTGGTGCGCTGGTGGAGGAAAGACACTCTGGCGCTCTGGCTAGGGTGTGCTGCAACAATATTGCTGGGTTATCTCTTGTGGAGATAAGTATTCTTCTTTGTTGGTTTTGCTCTAGTAGATAGAGTTGGTTCTTGGCAAGGATATTCTCTATGAGAAAAGTTTGCTGGGTTTTCTTCCCTTGTGTAGAAGGGTTTCCCAGGATAAACTACTGCTTTATATTGTAGTATATGCTTAGCTTGGGGGAAGGCATGAGTAGGTGCTGATGGTTGGGTGGTGATGGTGTAGCATCACCTATGGCGAAACGAGCATGCAAAAAGAAGATTAAATTGCTATGGTAAATCTATTGTTAATGAAACAAGTGAAAAATTCAACAACAATAGCGACGAGATCATTCATTTGAGAAATCATAACAAAAATCTTTTGACACAAATCAAGAAATTAAAGAATAAAAAACAAGGTGATCAAAAGTTAGAACAAGGTAATCAAGATTTTGAGAAGAAATTATTCGAAAAGGATGATGAAATTTGTCACCTTAAAAGTCATCATCAAGACTTGATCGGACAAATTTAGAAGTTAGAAGATGGAAAAGAGTTGCAACAAAAAATGTTGCATAAAACCGTCAATATAGGATCAATGGTCGACAAGGGAACTATGACTGATCCCGTAAAGAAGATACCAAATATTGTCCAGACCTTAGAGAAGGAAACAAACACTGATCCAATTGAATTACCAGAAACATTGAAAGTTGAAGAGAGATCTAACAAACAAGATTTAGAAGAGATTTGGGTTCCTTATCATCATCCAAATCACAAGAGTTGTTATGACCAACGACAAGGTCAAGAGGAATATAAACATTGTTCTTCTTACCAACAACTAAACTACAACATTGAAAAGGAACAAAGACAAAATCGACAACTTGTATGGAAGTCTAAAATGAGAAATCCTATTCGAACAATCAACCATCAAACAACTCCGATGAAGGTAGATTTGGGATGGATCACTCCCTAGAAGATGCAACACTTAAGTTTAGGAATTTGAAGATTATATAATCTTCTTTCGTCAAGTGTCGCAACTACATGCACAAAAGATCTTGAGAAGACATTGCGAGCCCGAACAAAAGTTAATGGGAAGCCTTTCAGTGATTATTCTTTGAAGACAAAACATTTTTAAGGGGAAGGCAATGTAACATATATAAAATATAATAAATAATCATACTGAATAATCATAGTATTAATAAATATTGTTAACTAAAGGTCATGACCTTTCATCAATGGTCATCAAGGTGCCCCTTAGGTTTATATATATATGGTCCCTTTCATTGTATATCTCATCTAATCATTAATCAATCTATTTTATCTCATTATATACATTCTTATTCAATTTATATTCTTGTCCAGTATGGATTACAGCTGTTTCTCCCATTTATGATGGATGTTCGTGGTAAGAACCAAACCAGCAATCAAAAGACATATTTACACATCATCAATATCTATGTGTTTTACACAACGATTTAATGATATTATATGTCAAATAACCTTGGTCATACAAATGGAATAGTAAATGTGAAACCTTAGCCATAAGTGTTTTACGTATGTAGTGTTAAAGTCAACTTAGACATAGTGTAGGAAATATGGTGACTACTTGGGCCATGCCCTTCATTGGATACATTTATTTTCTTTTTGTTTTGATCTTATATCGATCATAGAAGAAAACACCAGAATCGACAAGAAATCGGCACGGGTCTTGAAAACATCTTATCGAAAAAATTGGCAAAAGAATCGGAAAGAATCGGAAAACCTCGGCAAACATTAAAAAATACATAATTTATTCTTTTTTTTTTCAAAATTTTAAACTTTTTTCAATATATATAGCAACAACAACATCATATAAACACATAGGCACATAAATATGGAGAAAGAACTAATATATATGATATAGTGGATGCCAAATAAAAATTGATACATCAAAGTCGTTATTGAAAGTCTGAAACCAATACAAAATGACATCAATGATCACATATATAAATGTATATGTCCCAAAACTAGCAACTAGCTATATGATATCAATGCCCTCTCCCTCTTTTATGGGGAAAGATCATGGGATGTTTGCTAGGCCTTGAACTAGAGGAAGAAGGTCCTGATCGTGCATCAACTATATGACGATCAATGATGGATGGAGGACTAGCTACTCCAAACTGTGTAGAAGGTGGTGTTTCATTTTCAATTGACACATCATCCTCCATGGTGTATGGATGAAGCTCCTCCTCCTCCTCGTCTTGTTGCTGTTGTTGCTCCCCTTCCTCTAACCATGCAGGTGCCTCATCCAAGAGAGGCACCTCAACCTCCACTCTCCACTTAGACAATATATCAATATTGTCCAAAGAAATGGCATCCACTTTTGTCTCTTTCTCTATCTGCCTTATTCAAAGATGAAGATTGTAGTGGACGTACACCAAGTCATTAAGACGTGGGAATGCCAACCTGTAAGAGGGTCATAAAATTAAAAAAACTTAATGAGTGTTGAGGGTTATAAATTTAAATTACAATAAATGTAATTGGCTAATTGCTTTGTTAAAGTTCTAACTTGTTGCGTCTTTTGGAGTGTATTTTGTGAAAAATACTCCAATTGGGCTACCYTGCCTTTGCACACCTCAAATATGCTTGATGACCTCCACAYACCTCTTCCCTTGTTGCTCCACATCAACTACAAAACAAAATGATAGAAACAAAACAAATCGGGATTTTAATCCGCGACCTCGGCACGACAGAGCGATTTTTTCCAAAACAACGACGATTTTTTGTMAACTAAAAAAAACGAYTTTTTGTAAACTCAAAAAACCGATTTTTTGTAAACTCAAAAAATCACGATTTTTATTAAACAAAAAATCAYGATTTTTATTAAACAAAAAATCRTTTCGAAAAAWTCGCGATTTTTCCGWTTTTTTCCGATTTATCGGCGATTTTTTCTTCTAAGATATTGATAATATTATTTAGACCTTGTGATAGTCTAGGCTAAGGGAAAATAATTTATTGTTGTGACTCTAGCATCTTATTCGGGGTGAATTGTTTAAAGCCTTGATAGTTATTGGATTCACTTGGGAGTTCTTCCTAGGCATGGTTAGATGTTGGTTGGTTGCACTTTGCGAGACACACACATGGCCCTTATCATTTTTGTTGGAAACAATGTGCACTACCTTATGCCTTACCAATCCTTTTCACTTACGACTAACATTCCTGTCTATTCATTTGCATTATTATTTTTAATCAATGCCCTAATGGGTGCTTTTTGAGGATGGAGTTTATTAGTGACATATATGGTGAATATTACAATTTACAATTATTAAAAAATGTAAAGGTTTCTAAGGTGATAAATTGTTTGATAGATCTTATGATTGTTTCATATTTCCTAATGAATAGAAGCTATTTAACGTTCTATGAATGTTATTTAATGAGTAGAGGCACTCGTTCATGAACCGTGATTTGAATTGTCTAGAATTAGTCTATGAGAAGTATTGATGTCCTAGATGTTTTGTTTTGAAATAACCTTGAGAGCTGTGCTCTTGTTTTTTGTACCATTTCATGATTATAAAAACCTCACTCTAGTGACTTGTATGATCCTATATATATGCTTGGTTTGACACACGTATAATTGTTTAGTAACATAAGTTGTTATGTATTCAACATTTTATTATAGGTTTTGCTAGACAAGATGAGTGGTCTGATTTGGTTCTCCTTGCTTTGCAGGTGCTTAGGCAAAGTGGGGGATCAATAGAGCTTCTAGATGTGTCTGCTGAGTTTCCTGAGTTGAAACGTCGCCCCGGCCTCAAGAGTTGGAAGGTTAATTACTAATTGTTAGAGAATTATGATGCAAATATCTGTAGATGCATTATATAAAAAATTTCCTAAATTTTTGTATTCCTATGCTTTGAATATGAATTGCTCCATATAAAATACATGCAGTTGCAGAGAAAAGAAAAGTGTATTCAATATTTTGGTAATTAAAAATGGTGTACGTAGAAAGTATGCTAATGAAAAGGAACATCAGCTTATGTTTAATGTTCAGCTTATATGTTTTACATTCAGTATATGTATTTGATTTCAGTTTGTTTCAGCACTGTTTCAGCACTTTATGACTTTAGAATATGTTAATGTTCATTTTTTGTGTAAAGCAATCTATCCCACATTCTAAAGTGGAAATGATTTTCTTAATGAACAATGATATATAAGGGGGTAAACTCATTTGTAATAAGTGCACCAGTTATTCATTGATAATATCATATGGTATTATTGTGAGTCTTTTTTTGAGCTTAGTTATGTGACTCAACCCTATCTAAGGTTTCCTCATTTAGTGATCTAGCTCATTTTGTAATAATGTCCCCCATAAAGTGTGCATCGTCCAAGGTAGAAGCATGAGGATGTCCTCCATAGGATCATCTCTAGGGGTGTACATCATCAAGCAAGGCTTATACAATCAGGTAAGACCAACCATTACAGGCTGGGCATGCCCACCACACCCAAGAACACACTTCTTGGGCCAATTTGAATTTCTAATACCACATAACTAAATAAAGAAGCATACACTAACACATGCAGTCATCAAGATTCATGTTAAACTACGAAATAAAGAACAATATGTCTTGCACAACAATAACTTGCAAGAAGACATTATTAATGCATATCTCAGAGATAATAATCAATACACAACGAAAATAATTATGTACAGGCAGAGAAACACATGACAGAGAGCACTTATCTTTGATAAAACCAATCGCCAACTAACTACAGACCAAGGACGTTCCACCCAACCTTAGACATTGTTGTTCCAAATTTCAACAATAGGTCATCCTCGAGCAAGGGCTATGAATCCACAAGGACGGGTCTCAGTCCGACACTCAGCTTCCCAAACCAGTCAACAATCAAGCTCTCACAAGTTTCTCAAACACACAACAAAATCTAGTTTATCAGCTCTCTTCCCCTTCAATTTGCACCACCCAAAGAGAATGAACCCCCTTCACTGCCATACAGCCCCTCAGGCTGTCCACCTCTTTCCAGGGCTCCAGTGCTTCTGGTCAGGAAATCTCAATGCTAGAACTCTCAAGATCCACAACTGTAAACATGGTTTATCACATGCCACTGCATCTCTGGCATACAAGCATCCATTCCTTTATGGAATAATCAATAATTAATTGCAGCCAACCAACCATGGTTGCTTGCCTTTAGCAATTCGATTTCCTTTCCCCATGCATAACCAAGAACGAGCAGAAGAGTGAATTCCAAAGGAACAACTCCAAAAATGAATTTTGAGTAAGAATGAATGGCCAATGCCGAAGACAATCAAGAACAGGGTTTAAATATCAAAATAATAATGTGGCGTACCCCCAAGAAGTTCATGTAACCCTCTTCTTTCTCTCCAAAGATTCCAAGGTGGGTAAAATAAAAATAATTTAAAAATGTAAAGGCTTAGCCCCTTAGCTTTACCCCCTCTCTCGTGGAATCATAGCCCTCTATAACTCTTGTCCTTGTTCGTCTTGTAGCCAACGATATATTTTATTATTAATAATGATCAAAGTATTACATTTCCTAGGCACTCCAACCTCTTTTAATTGTTAAGGCACTCCGACCTTTCATCAAATAAACAAAATACATTATTAATTCGGGGACACAAAACCGGGGTATTACATGCAAGAGCCATTAGAATCATAAAAAGTAAACCACAACTTTATCACAAAAGCCACATAAGAAATTCTCATTAGGTATCTTCTTCAAACTTCACACTAGCTTAAGACTTCATTCAATTTGCTAAGTTTAGGTATGGAAGGACCATCAGAAGACCCTATTAGGTGTGCCAATACCCAAGTAGTGGAGTAGTTCCCGAGAAACCCATCAAAGTGTAAGTGTGAATGAATGATATGACATGTGGTTTACTTTATGGTCATGGTTTCATTGACATGTAAGGCCATGTGTGAGGTTCATCTCCATGAACTCCCTTGTAGAGGGAGCGCTTGGTGCATTGAGTTACCCTTTCCTCGGCATTGTTTCTTTCCAAACCCTTATTCTTGCCTTTTGATATTCATTTATTGCTTTGCAAGACCCTTTTTAGGTTTATGCATTTGTTTTTACTGGGATTCAATTAAGTCCTTTTAATTTGATATGCATTTAGTGCATTA
This sequence comes from Picea engelmannii, assembly GCA_009831015.1. Lineage (NCBI taxonomy): Eukaryota > Viridiplantae > Streptophyta > Pinopsida > Pinales > Pinaceae > Picea > Picea engelmannii. The sequence continues at coordinate 11,941 of ML846122.1, read as the reverse complement.
TGACTTGGGGTGATGGCCTCATAGTGAGGGGATAGAGCTCAAGCTGATCTTTGGATTTTGATTTATCATTTGTCATCCCATTTCATTTTCCATTCTTTTACCAGCTGCATCAACCTCGGGCATTCAAGCCCCTTCTTCTTATAGGAGGATGAAGGTACTGACCTTTTTGGGATACATGTAACAACCACTTACAAACGATAGGAGAACGGGGGGAATATGGATGGAATGTGTTAAGTATGGACCGGAATGGTACGTTACCCCTATCAAGGCCTCCCAGTAGTACCCTTGTTCCTCAAGAGTGACAACATTGAACTAGGACACGTACAATGGCCACCAAGGTGAAACAAGGCAAAAAACATAACTTCCAAGCATCATGATCCATTATCTGACTTCAATGCATGATTCTCACCTAAATGCCTAATGCATTAAATGTAAGACTTTATATGAAACAATGACTAGTGTACCTCATGTGTGTTGGAGCACCATCATCGGATGAACCATGCTGATCAGGTGAATGAGCTGAGCAATTATGAGGGGGAGGCATTTGAGGGCTGCTGTCTGTGGAGAATGCTGATTATCATCTCTGGGATCACTGTCTATAATGTGGATCATGGAGAATGCTCTCCTCTAGTTACCCCTAAGTGAGAGGGGGTAACAGGTCCTACTGACCCTACTACACGCTATAAACCCTAAATAAATACAAATAATTCAGAATGTTCTTTTGCTAGTGTTGGGCCATTTACTGTTGTTGGGCAGTCATTTGGTGTTGGCAGTGGTTTGGTAGTTGAAAACTTATAACATCAGTGGATTTTCAGCATGCTTTCATTGGATATATATATCATCATTCATGTATGTATTGTTTGTTGAAAATTTTCAGCACATGGTAACAGTCCTAGTTTCATTTCTAACCTACCTACTTAGGAAAACAAAAAATTGAAATTTCTATCAAAACTTCAATCTGATTTTTATTAAGAATTGAAACAGATCAAGCTGAAGAAAGTAGCAGCAAGTACACAAATATGAAACTCTAATCACATTAGTGTTTATTGCTCTTGAAAACAGGAATTACAGTGAAAGCTTCAAACTCTACCCTTCATCCACTGCTTCCTACTCTAAAAAACTGAATTGAATAAAACCTATAACCCTGCCTTCTCCTTTATAGATTAGGGAGAGGAGAAGGTACAATGAATCTGGACACATGCACAACAGTGCCTTAACTGAAATAAACCTAAACCCTTGATCTATTCCTGGCCTTCGGATTAGTGCCCTCAACCTGCATGAGAGATCTATTCCTTGGGAAGTGTGCCCACTAAAAGAGAGTGCATGTCTGCATGTATGTATCTCTCTCTTCTAGGGATCTGCACCCCATCTATTCTTGGAACCTTTCCACATGGAAAATGCCCTAACTAATTGTGCATGCAACCACTAACCAGAGTGAATCTCAGAAATAGAACTGAACAGCTAAATATGAAACTGCATCTAAACTGGAACTGAACTAATGATGACACATGCTTGCGACCTCCATCTCTCTCTCCTCGATAAATACTCCTGTGCCCTCATTATTGCTGTACAGAACTGCTGAGGGAGGTTGCATTGCTGCTGCTGTACAGACCACTGTACGGACTCTATGCTGGAGTACCTATCGTACCTTCTTTGCATGTGCCCAGATCTTCTCTGCTTGCTGCTGCCATTAATGGTGCTTTGCTGGACACTTTCCGAAGGACAAAAAAAATCCAACATTATTAATGATTAATTTTTAAAACTTTAAACATTAATATATTTTGAATATTTTTATAATTGGAGCAGGATCCCTATGTCCTATCCGAGGTGTACCCTGCTGTTCCATGAAATTTGGGGGAGGGTCTCTAGACATACTGGGGATGTGTTCCCCCATGTATCTGTGTCACCATGTACTGGAAACTTAGTGTGACATAGGCATTTTTTCAGTCTTATTATTTAAGTTGACATATTTTTGGGTCAAATCTGTAGCATTTGATTTTTGTTTCAATATATGAAGTGATAACAATTTTAGCATATTCTCTTTGCTGAACTGACTGGCAAATTTTATCATGATTTTTTACAATGGCGAGTTTATTTTAAAATCACATTGTCCCTGAATTCTAACACGAACATGAATGAGGTAATTCAGGTTTCAAGTCACATATAAATATAATCAGGAGAATATGGATCGTATTATTCCTTTCTGGTGTCTGTATTGCCCAGTGTTTCCAATGTCTGTTGCAAAATTTCTTAATGTAAAATATTCTTGGATTACTGAATACTGGTAGGATTTTTTGATACACATGTATAATAAATTCTATTGGTGTACTGTTTAAAACAGTTCTCTTCTGCAAATTGAATTGCTGAATTTTGAAGTTTTGCTTGTTTTCCACTGCTTATGAATGACAGGAGTTATGTTTGATGTTTTTTTCATGCTAGGTTCGTGATAAAGGCAAGTGGCTTACATCTCACAGACAGGTTGATAAACACCGGAAGACTACAATAGTGCCTAGTATGTTTCCTTCTGGTAAATCCTGGAAGGATAACAGTATGTCTGATGCTACACAAGATTGCAAGAAAACAGAGATTGAAATGGAACCAAAAGTAACTAATGGTTCAGATAAAAACATGGAAGAAAAATCTGTCAACAATGATAAGCTTTGTGAAGGTTCAAAGGCTTGTGGCTACACAGGGAAACATAGCAATGATGGAAACACTATTTCAGAATTGGCAGAAGTACCATTAGATGTGAATGATGCAGAGGATGAGGAGGTTGAAGCAGAGGCAGAAGTATCCAGTCTTCCTTTAGAGCGATGTATGAGGATTATTCCCCATGATCAAGATACAGGAGCCTTTTTTATTGCTGTTTTTCAGAAGGTCTCTCATTTCTCTGGTTAGTTCTAAACCAACAAGACATGGCTGAATTTTACAAAGTTCAAATATTTTATGCGCACACTCTCTTTAGAAAGAATACGGGTGTTCTTTCCTTCTCTTCCAAGGGAGAGTAATATAGGATGCAAGTCTATCCATGAAACAAAGTACTTGAATGCTTTTAAAATCACCCATAGTTTTATTTGTTATTGATCGTGTGTTAATTCAGGTTTGTATTTTAGTAAAGGATTCTTTACTAAAATGCCTGATCTTTTCTATTTAACCTAAAAACTGATGCTTGCAGTTGAGCATCTTAAATCAAAGGAACCACAGAAAAGAAGAAATTTAACTAGTACCCAAGATTCAAAACAGTCCATGCTGAGCAAAGTTGAAATCGATACAGATAAAAATCACGACCAGACACCAGAAATTGGTGTTTCACCTGATTCTCTTCCTGTAAATGATGGCCTTCTCAC
>ML846121.1:0-35995 GCA_009831015.1 Picea engelmannii | reverse complement strand
GTGTGGCGTGTGAAGTGGGCCCCCCTCCTATCCTATCGACTACCGTGTCACATTTCCCCCTCTGCCACCTGTACTCCACTTAACCGTGAGATGGAGCCTGTTCTCATTGGCTGTTCTCTAGCCCTGTTGGGATTTGTCCCTATTGGCCGGTCGCTAGCCCTGTCGAGGTTCGGCGGTTGCAGAGTCGAACGATTCAACAACCCTATAGCGCCGAGGCGTGAAATACAAAGAGGCACTGCGATTATTTGAACTATGATCATGACCCGCGATCACATGGGAAAAGAGAGAGAGAAAAAGCTAGCTTGGGCTAGGCCTCCGTAGGTAATTCGGGGGCTCTGATTCAGCAGAAATCAACGAAATTTTTTATTGGGGTAGTGGGTATGTGACAAAGTGGTATCAGAGCATGGTTACATCACTCAGCCCGATTGGGCTCATGTACGAGTTGTGCATAAGCTCCGTTCGAAGCACTCCTACGGGGAGTAACCCCCTAACTTAACTCTCTTATCCAGGATTAAAACCTTGGAAACGAGAACCCGACTGTGTATGCATGTGAAAAAGTTATGAATTTATGCGCAGGTTCTAAAATGTATCTAACTCTTGACTAATAACTAGCATTTGTCTTTTCACCCGAGCGAACGATCAGCCGCGGGAATTTACAGACGCAGAGAATGGTGACTCACCAAGAGGTGGGAGAAGGCTCCCACAATAGAGACGAAGAGTTTGAAGAAAGAATAGAAATGGGAACCCCTCCAAATCTAGCCGAGACTGTGAGGAGTCTCATGGTTGAAATGCAAAGATGCAAGGCTGACAATGAAAGGATGATGAAAGAACAAGAAAAGAAAACTGAAATTAATGCAGTTTTACTGCAGAGCTTATCCGACCTACAGTGACAAATGAAACATGAACCCGAGATGCAGAAACATGGTCGTATCAGTGGCCATACTGAGAGGAGCACCTCAAGAAAGGTCCACCCCAGAGGTAAAGGACCAGTGCCAGACAATTCCTCTGAGAAGGAAGCTGGCGATTCAGAAGGCTCTTCCGGTAGCAGGACCAGTTCCTATTCTCAAAGAAAACATAAGAAACAAAAGACTTCTAAGGGTCATAAATTTGAGGAATTCAGAAAGGCCAAACCTCCCTCCTTCAACGGTGAGATAAAGAAGGGAGAGAAAGCCGAGGCCTGGCTACTTGGACTGAAGAAATATTTCAGAGTCCATGAATTTTCAAAGAATTTGAAGGCCCGAGTGGCCACTTTCAATATGAATGGAAAATCTTCCATCTGGTGGGAAGATCTTAAGAATATGAAAGGGGTCCGTGAGGAGGACCTATCTTGGAAACAGTTTGAAAAGTACTTCCGGAAGAAGTATTTGTGGAAAAATATTTCGACGAGAAGGCTAAACAGTTTTATGAACTCAAAATGGGGCAACTCACTATAGAGGAATATGTCAACAAATTCCTTGACTTATTGAGATATGTACCCTACATCAAAGAAGAGAAGGAGAATGCGCAACACTTCATCAGTGGGCTACCCAAGGAATACCGAAAGAACCCCAGAATGAACTTTCCAACCCGGAGTGTACTCCAACAGAACTTTCCCTCAGTGGACGAAAATAAAACTTCTGGACCTATACCAGTGAAGACTAATAACCCAAAGAAAGAACCTCTGAAATTTTGGGGTTGCGGAGAAGAGCATCTTCTGAGAGACTGTCCACACCGACAACAGAACAGTCGGAAATTTTATAACATTCAGGAAGCTACCACAGTCAATGATGTGGCAAGGAGTGTGCCACACATTTATGCAGCCTTGGATAATAACCAAGCTGACCACAAGGCTTCAGTGGTGGAAATTGAAGGTATGATTTTCAACCATCTAGTGTCTGTTTTGATTGAACTTGGTTCAAATTTTAGTTATATAGCCCCTAGAGCTGTTGAAAGTTGTAAGTTACAACCACGAAAACAAACCAAGCCATGGTTGGTACAGTTAGCCACTGGCACCAAAAGAAAGGTAGTAGAGGTCATACCAGCCTGCCAATCAATGTTGGGTGAATTCCCCACCCAAGCAACCCTTAACGTATTACCCCTGGGATCATACGATCTGTTGATTGGTATGGACTGGCTGGCCGCCCATACAGCCAAACTGAACTGTTACCATAAAACCTTAGAATGTGTGAGCAAAGAAGGAAAAGGATAACCCTCCAAGGGATCCGAAAACCGGTCTCGGTGAGGCAAATATCAGCCCTGCAAATGAGAAAGTATTGCCGAAAAGGGTGTCCCCTATATGCAATACAGGTGTCGAAAAGAATCGAAGGTGATAAACCAAGCCTTGAGGATCACCCTATCCTGAGAGAATACATAGATGTGTTTCTGGAAGAGGTACCGGGTCTACCTCCGAGAAGAGACATCGACTTCTCGATAGAGCTTGCACCAGGAGCGGTGCCGGTGTCTAAGACACCCTACCGGATGAGCACACCTGAGTTAGTTGAACTCAAATTACAATTGAAAGAAATGATGGATAAGGGTTATATTCGACCCAGCGTGTCCCCATGGGGAGCACCAGTCATGTTTGTGTAAAATAAGGATGGCACCCTTAGACTGTGTATAGATTATAGACAACTCAATAAAGTAACCATAAAGAACAAGTACCCCTTGCCCAGGATCGATGATCTATTCGATCAGTTGGGGGGTGTGTTTATTTTCTCAAAGATTGAATTCAGTTTGGGATACCATCAAGTCTGAATCAAGGGTGAAGACATCCATAAAACCGCTTTCCGGGCATGGTATGGTCACTATGAGTTTGTGGTAGTGCCATTTGGGTTAACCAATGCCCCTGCCACTTTCATGTGGTTAATGAACAATGTACTCAGTAAATATTTAGATAAATTTGTACTAGTTTTAATTGATGACATATTAATCTACTCTAAGAATAGAGAAGAACATGAAGAGCATCTTAGACTTGTTCTGCAAGTGCTAAGAGAGCATCAACTCTATGCTAAATTCAACAAATGTGACTTCTTTCAGAAGCAAATACATTACTTGGGACATGTTCTGTCCGAGGAAGGGGTAGCAGTAGATCCTGACAAGATCAGGTCTATCATGGAATGGCCTACCCCAAAGGATGTCTCAGACATCAGATCCTTTATGGGATTAGCGGGATACTATAGGAGATTTATAAAAGGATTCTCCAAGATTGGTTGTCCAATCACTGCCCTCCAGAAGAAGGGGACAAAATTCCTGTGGCCACAACAATGTGAAGAAAGATTTCAAACCCTGAAACATCTACTGACCCATGCACCCGTGTTGAAAATCCCTGACCCAGAAGCTGATTTCCTTGTGTGCACATATGCCTGTAAAGAAGGGCTCGGAGGAGTCCTTATGCAGAAAGGAAGTGTGATCTACTATGAATCCCGAAAATTGAACGAACATGAAGTCAACTATGTGACTCATGATCTAGAACTGGCTGCCATAGTGCATGCCTTGAAAATGTGGAGGCATTATCTCTTGGGAAGAAAATTTATACTTATGACAGATCACTGTGGATTGCGGTATTTGTTTGACCAACCAAAGCTCAATAATAGACAAGCTAGATGGATGGCCCTCCTTAGCGAATTTGATTTTGAAATCAAACACATTAAAGGGAAGGAAAATAGGGTGGCCGATGCCCTTAGCATAAGCATGAAAACAATTCACTTGGCAGCGGTGAGTACCTATGAGACAGATGTCAAGAACAGAGTCAGAAATGCACAAGAAACAAATCCCTTCGTTCAGACTGTGACCCTGTACCTACAACAAGGGCACTCAGGAGTAAAATATGAAGGCTACCAGATGACCAAAGGAGGTCTGCTCACTTACAGAGATAAACTGTACATTCCAAATTGTGACGACTTGAGGAGGTTCATTATGGATGAGCTACATAAAAGACCATACACTGGTCACCCAGGATACCAGAAAATGATCACTGCCACCCGGAAACAATTTTATTGGCTTGGATTGAAGAAAGACATAGCCAAATATTTGGCCCAATGCATAGAGTGCCAACAGGTTAAAGCAGAACATCGACACGCAACAGGACTATTACACCCTTTACCCATCCCAGAATGGAAATGGGAAACCATCTCCATGGATTTTATCACTGGATTGCCAAGTTCAACCAAATAGAATGACGCCATTATGGTAATGGTGGATAAACTGAGCAAGTCTGCTCATTTCATCCCCGTCAAATCAACCTGCAAGGCGATAGATATCGCCTAGGTATTCATGAAAGAGGTATTCCGACTGCACGGTATGCCGAAAGAGATAGTGTCTGACAGGGACACAAAATTTACTTCCAATTTTTGGAAATCACTGATGGCTGGTTTAGAGACCAAATTGTTGTTTAGCACCGCCTATCACCCTCAAACCGATGGACAGGCAGAAAGAATGAATCATATATTAGAGGATATGTTAAGAATGGATGTAATGCATCAACCCAGGAAATGGGAAGACTACCTGCCATTGGTAGAATTCACCTACAACAATGGCTACCAAGCATCCTTAAAGATGAGTCCCTTCGAGGTCCTCTATGGTAGGTCGTGTAATACTCCAGTCAGCTGGAGTAATCCTGTAAATTGGATTTCTTTTGGACCCGACATGTTGAAATAAATGGAACAACAAGTGACTCAGATAAAAGAAAATCTGAAGGTCGCTCAGAACCGACAGAAAAGTTATGCTGATCAAAAGAGAACTCAAAGAGAGTTCAAAATGGGAGACCACGTATATCTCAAAATTAATCCCATAAGGAGTTCCCTGAAAATGGGAGCTTGTGCCAAGTTGGCACCCCGGTATTGTGGACCCTTTGATGTTCTAGATAGAGTGGGACCTGTAGCCTATCGGCTAGCACTTCCTCCCACAGTAAAAGTACACAATGTTTTCCATGTTTCATTATTGAAGAAATATGTACATGATGCTAATCATATAATTGACTGGTCTGTGATCCAGGTGGAACCGAAGGGAGAATTTCTACCAAAACCCCAATGCATATTGGACCGAAAGGAAACCCCGCTCCGGAACCGAACCATTGCACAGGTAAAGGTGCAATGGAGACATTTTGGCCCAGATGAGGCAACATGGGAAATGGAGGATGCCATGAGACAGACATATCCGATTTTGTTTACTTCTGTACATACAATTCATGTTAAAAGATAAGAACATCGAGGATGATGTTCCTTTAAGGGGGATGGAATTGTAACATCCTGTTTCCCCCAGTTTGTAAAAATAATTGTACTGGACATAACTGTGGAAAACTCATGAATGTGAATATGTGATGTGAATGGACCTTGTGGAAAAGGTCAATGAATGTGAATAACATTATGAATTTATATTGCAGGACTGCTGAGAGGGGATGTGCTGAAAAAGAGACCACGATGGCAGTGGAAGGCACCTGGAAAGGTGGCGTTAACTTCCACCGAGAATTAATACCGTATTTGAACTTCACTGGCCCAGAGAACCAAAAGCGGCTCGCTGGCCCCGAATTAAATGTCTCGCAGGCTGGTAGGTAGATGGCTCCTCAGGAATTAATGAGGGATGGGGAGGTGAACCGCCCATCCGTAGAGCCATCATGACTGACCAGTGCAAGGGAAATCACGCCACACACAACCTCGCAAGAGGATAAGGCGTGGGGTAGAAGCGATTGGGGGGAAGACGCGAGGGGAGGAAGAGAACTCTAGAAATATGCAGAGTGAGTGATAGCAGAGAGGAAGGAGAGTAACCTTCGCTTCTGGTCACTGGCAGACAAAGACGCAGTCTCACAACATCGTGGTCTCAACTCAGGGTGGCTAGTGGTAAATCTGCTGGGAGTCGCTGAGCCTATGGTTGGGTGGAAACGTTCACCCCCTCTTCCACCTCTACTCCACTTAACCATGCGACGGGGCCTGTTCTCATTGGCTTTTCTCTAGCCCTGTTGGGATTCATCCCTATTGGCCGGTCGCTAGCCCTGTCGGGGTTCGACGGTTGCAGAGTCGAACGATTTGACACCCTTGTAGCGTCGAGGTGCGAAATACAAAGAGGCATTGCGATTATTTGAACTATGATCATGACCCGCGAGCACATGGGAACAGAGAGAGAGAAAAATATAGCTTGCGCTAGGCCTCCGTAGGTAATTCGGGGGCTCTGATTCAACAAAAATCAATGAATTTTTTTATTGGGGTAGTGGGTATGTGACACTGTTGAGGCAATCAACAACGTGGTTGTTGCTTACCATTTTATACTTGATGTTGATGTGGAATTGCTGCAAATGTGTGGACCACTTTTGATGGCGGTCATTCTGCAATTTTACTTGTGTCTGCATGAACTACGACTTATGATCAGTGTGGGTGACTGTCTCCCTCCCAAGAATGTAATGTCTCCACTGGCGGCAAGCTTGCACAATGGAGTATATTTCTTTTTCGCAAGTAGGGTACTAACGAACAACATCTAATAGTGTCGCACTATGATAGGCCACGGGGTGGCCGTGCTGCGTGAGAACGATACCCACAACATAGTCTAAAGCATCGGTCTCAATCTCAAAGGGCTGTTGGAGGTCTGGTAGTGAAAGTACTAGGGATGAGCACAAGCGCTGATTCAAATCATCGAATGCTTGTTGTTGGGCTAGCCCCACGAAAATTTTTCCTTACCACCACCCCTGGTTATTTGGCTGAGGGCGCATGCAATATGGGAGAATCCCAACACAAAACTGTGGTAGAAATTGGCAAGGCCCAAGAAGATCCGAAGCTCAGTGAGTGCGGTTGGGGTTGGCCAGTCATGGATGACTTGGATTTGGGCTGGATACACATGTACTCCATGTTGATCAATGATGTAGCCTAGGTAATGGACCCTGTCCATGTCGAAGGAACATTTTTCCAAGTTGGCGTATAGCTTGTGCTGCCACAGGGTGTGCAGAACCTACTGAATATGCTGCAAGTGTTTGGCCCAAGACTTGTTGTAAATGAGAATGTCATCAAGATACACCACTAAAAAAGTATTGTTGAATGGTCACAGGATATCGTCCATCATCCTCATGAAAGTGGCTGGAGCGTTTGTCAGACCAAAGGGCATGAGCAACCATTCAAAAAGGCCTTCCTTTGACTTGAAGGCGGTCTTCCATACATCTGTCTGTTCTATCTGGACTTGGTGGTAGCCAGACTTCAGATCAATCTTACTGAAGTATTTGGCCCCCATGAGTTGATTAAGGATGTCGTCGATTCAGGGAATCGGGTACCGGTTTCTGACTATGATTTTATTTAGAGCCCGATAATCAATGCAAAGTCGCCAGGTTCCATCTTTCTTCTGTACCAGCACAATTGGGCTCCCGCAAGGTGATGAGCTAGGACAGATGTGCCCCTTGTGGAGTAATTCTTGGATCTGTCACTTGATCCCCTCATTCTCTAACATAGAGTGATGATAGACTGGCCCATTGGGAAGCGATGCGCCGGGGGTCAGATTGATGGGGCACTTGACCTAGAAGTGTAGAGGTACCCTGGTAGGTGAGGAGAAGATATCCGAGTATTCTTCCACGACCTTATATACTTGCTTTTGCTGTGTGGAGAGGTCAGCCGCAGAGACCCTGGATGTGGCTATGATTTTTCTCTCATTCTGAGAGCAAATCACAAAGAAGACAAACTTCCCCGTCTGACAGATGACCTTCCTGCATTGCTTAGCAAAGATCAAGGAAATAACACTAAGGGGGATAGCCTCAAGAATCCTGTACAATTTACTGTTCAAAGTAATAATAACAGTACGAGCCCTAGACTCATATACAACATGACGTTTCCATAAATAAGGTTGGCCCAAAAGAACATCACAAACTTAGAGAGGAGCAACATCACACAATACCTCGTCTTTGAAGGGCTTGATGCCGTACGACAGTCGACACTGTTGGCTGACGTGGAGATCACTTCCTGGGCGGAGCCAACCAGTGGTGTAGGGTTGTGGGTGTGGTGTTGTCGGTAGGTCCAACTGCTTGATGTCCTCTGCTAAGATGAGGTTCTTCTGGCTACCACTATCAACGATTACATGCAATGGGGTGCCTTTTACCCACAGCTGTGAATGAAAGAGGTGCTATGCTTCTTCTGGCTCGTCTGGTTCACCATGCTGGAGCTTGGTGGTAGGAACGGTGGCACTGGGTTTCGCATCAATGATCCATCTTCATATTTCTGGTTCTGACTCAGAGTCAGAACCCGCATCTGATTCAGAGGCTTTCATTTCGACCACCAATGTCTGCTTTGAGCGGCAATCAACAATGTTATGCCAAGGGCTCTTATGGAAGTCACACCACTTCCCGGTATCTTTCTTTGTCTTTCCGGTGTCCTTCTTTGCTTGCGGCTTGGACTGGTTGTCCTGATACTATCCATATTTGCTCTGTCCTTTGTTCTGTGGGTTGGGGGATGCCCTTTCCTGGATTTTGTTGTGAGGGGTTCCCCGACCCAAATTGTCGGGTCTTTTGTTTGAGCTTCTGGTCAATTTTGACGACATATCGGTAGGCCGTGCCCAAGGATGAGATGTATAGAAATTACATTTCAGTCTGGATGTATCTATGTAGAGCACCACGCTACTTGAGCACAATATGTCTCTCTGAATCTTTGATACCCAGCTTGGTGCACAAGGTATGGAAGATATTTGTGAAATCTGGCACTGCTTGGTCTCTTTCTTATCGCAGTGTGGTCAATTTGGTATACAAGTCGTCATAACTTTCGACATGGTAGTATTGTTCCTTAATAAAATCCCTGAAGGATTCCCAGGTGGCCATGACTGTAAATAATGAGGGTTCCTCTGTTTCCTTTTGCTCACAAAAAGTTTTCCACCAATCTTTGACATGGGGAACGGCTTTGAGGAGCAAAAAAGTAATCTTTTCTCTATTCGAAAATTTATGGACAAAGAAATACCCTTCTAGTAGATTCAACCACTTGTCTACAACATATGGGTCTCTCTAACCTTCAAATATAGGAATATCAAAGTTTATTTGTACCTTGAAGGGGGCGGTGCCTCCGCTCGAAGAAGATGCGTCGCCTGTTGGTAGTCGCCGAAGGATTTGTGTGAAATTATCCATCATCTCGTTCCTCTATTGCGTGAGGGATTCCTCAATCAACAGTTTGAAAGGATATCCTATCCCTTCATATTTCTTTTCTCCTCCCATGAGAGGTCTCTTGGGTGTGCGAGAGCTTTTGTCCTCAAGAGAAACAAGCTCGAGACCCAAATCTTTGTACTCCGACCTCGTTGGGGACATGCATTAAGACGACAAGGAGCAGACCACTCTGATACCACTGATGCAGATTTTATGAGCAGAATGAAATGACTACAGATTATTACCAGATGCTTAACACAGAATAATAGAGATACAGTAAAATTGGTTTTCTATTTAATAAGGCAATAAGATGAAACTGTAAAATGCAACGAAAAACAAGCTTGCTGGAATGGTGGCGGCTTATCTCTGAGAAGAGATGTGACGGATGTGCTCATTCCCAAAAAGATGATTACAATGAGGCTCTCAAGGCCTTTTTACAATAAACAGTAGTTTCAAAAACCCTAAACATCCAAAAACCTAACCCTAGGAGATGAAGCGCCAAAGGTCATGTGGGCCCCGTTTGGGCAAGTTAGTACATCAAATTTTCGGGGTCATAAATTTTGCATACGATCTCCGTTTTAGGCATATGATAGCCCATTGAAAATATGTATCCGAGGACTACAACAGTTACATAAGAATTCATGATGAGATTTTGCGATCACAACATACCCCAAAAGACATCGTTTAGGGCCTCAAAATGGCTCCGGAAGTTCAGGGCCAGAAAAACTGTTAAAAATACTAAGTTATCAAAATTGTGAGAAAGTTGTTTTGAGCCAGTTGGAAAAGGGGGGTGGCCACCGATATCCACCTGGATCAATCCTCCATCCTTAGGAAGCAATGGTCTAGCTTGCGTTGAGTTTCCCCATTAGATGAGGAAATTTCGATTGAATTTGGCCCTGGGTGAGCCACTTGCCTTGGTGCAGGAGTTGCCCTGCTTTGACGACTCGATAAAGCTGGATCCTTTGTTGTCGAGTACCCTTGATATGCGTGTCCACAATATAATCACTGGATTCCTATCGTATGCAGTCAGGGTTGAGCTCTGTTGGTGTCAACTGTTCTGCTATGTCTGAGGTGTCCATTAATGGTGGGAAATAAAGTCGAAGGAGGTCCACATTGAACACTGGGTGCAAGCCAAGGAAAGGAGGAATGTTGAGCGCAAAAGATTACCCCCACATCCTTGGTGATGGTGTATGGCCCATAACGGAGTGGGGGAAGCTTCCGATGGGGTCCTGTAAGGCGTTCTTTCTTCAAGTGCAACCAAAATTTTTCGCCCACTTGAAACTTATGTGGAACCCGATGTTGATTATGGCGCTGCTTGTACTTGTCATTGGACTTTTGTAGGATATTCTGAACCTGTTGGCGGATGTGCTGGATACTCTCAATGAACTGGGTGGCTTTGTAAGCCTCAATTGGAGCAGGAGAGGAGTCGGTCGAGGTGACTGCAAGGGGAAGGGCAACATCTATGGGACCCAATGGGTTGAATCCCAACCCCACCTGAAAGGCGATGTGGCCGGTTGAGCTATGAAGGGCTTGGTTGTAGCTATGTTGGACATAGGGAAGATTCTCATCTCATGTGCGAGGGTGCTTGGAATTATACATGCAAAGGATATGCATGATCATTCGATTTACGACCTCGGTTTGGCCATTTTTCTGGGGGTGGAAGGTCGTGGATTTGGTGAGCTTGGTGTCCAGCAATGACCAGAGGATCAACCAAAATGTACTGAGAAATCGACTGTCCCGATATGAGACAATGGTTTGTGGGATTCCAAAATGTACCCAGACTCGTTCAAAGAAGAGCTTGGCAATGGCTTCTATTGTGATTCTCTTCTTTCAAGCAACCAAAATCACCATCTTAGAAAAGCAATCGACAACCACAAAAACACAGTCATTTCCCCGCTTGGTGGACGGGAGGCCCGACATGTAGTCCATTAAGATGGATTCCCATGGTCTGTCAGGAGTAGGAAGAGGGGTGTACATGACCTGTTTCTTAGTGGTTGGTTTGGAAATAGCGCAGGCAGTGCAAGACCTGATATACTTGCTGACCTCCTGTCGAAGTTTCGGCCAGTAGAAATGTTTTTGTAGCATTGCCACTGTCTTTTCGATGCCGAAGTTGCCTGCCACCCGACTGTAGTGGGCTTCCCAGATCAGCTTCGCTCGCTCACTTGAGGGGACACATATATGGCCCAGATGACACAACAACCCATCTTGAAGATGGAAATTATCGACAACTGCCTTTGCACCCAACATTTGGTAGGTGGTGGCGAAGTCCGGGTCTGTCTCATAGAGTTGGTGCCATCCAGAGGTCTCATGGCCGCAAGAGTCTAGCACTGTGGTGAGTGCTGCGAATGGTGGTCTGCTGAGGCAATCAACGACGCGGTTGGTGATTCCCGTTTTATACTTGATGTTGAGGTGGAATTGCTACAAGTATGTGGACCACTTTTGATGGCGGTCATACTGCAATTTTACTTGTGTCTGCATGAACTACAATGGCTTATGATCAGTGTGGATGACTGTCTCCCTCCCAAGAATGTAATGTCTCCATTGGTGGAAAGCTTTCACAATGGAGTACATTTCTTTGTCATAAGTAGGGTACTTACGGACAACATCTAATAGTGTCGCACTATGATAGACCACGGGGTGGCTGTGCTGCATGAGAATGACACCCACAACATAGTCTGAAGCATCGGTCTTAATCTCAAAAGGCTGCTATAGGTCTGGTAGTGAAAGTACTGGGTCTGAGCACAAGCCCTGCTGCAAATCATTGAACGCTTGTTGTTGGGGCTAGCCCCACACAAATTTTTCTTTACCACCACCCCTGGTTATTTGGCTGAGGGTCCATGCAATATGGGAGAATCCCAACACAAACTTGCGGTAGAAATTGGCAAGGCCCAAGAAGCTCCGAAGCTCAGTGAGCGCGGTTGGGGCTGGCCAATCACATATGACTTGGATCTTGGATGGATCCACATGTACACCATATTGATCAATGATGTAGCCTAGTTAATGGACCCTGTCCTAGCCAAAAGAGCATTTTTCCAAGTTGGCGTATAGCTTGTGCTGCCGCAGGGTGTGCATAACCTGCTGAATATGATGCAAGTGTTCGGCCCAAGTCTTGTTGTAAATGAGAATGTCATCAAGATACACCACTACAAAATTATTGGTGAATGGTCATAGGATATCGTCCATCATCCTCATGAAAGTGGCTTTAGCGTTTGTCAAACCAAAGGGCATGACCAACCATTCAAAAAGGCCTTCCTTTGACTTGAAGGTGGTCTTCCATACATCTGTCTGTTCTATCGGGACCTGGTGGTAGCCAGACTTCAGATCAATCTTACTGAAGTCTTTGCCCCCCATGAGTTGATCAAGGAGGTCGTCGATTCGGGGAATCGGGTACCAGTTTCTGACTGTGATTTTATTAATAGCTCGATAATCAATGCAAAGTTGCCAGGTTCCATCTTTCTTCTGTACCAGCACGATTGGGCTCCCGCAAGGCGATGAGCTAGGATGGATGTGCCCCTTGTGGAGAAATTATTGGATTTGTCACATGATCTCCTCATCCTCTAACAGAGAGGGGCGATAGACTGGCCCATTGGGAAGCAGTGCGCCGGGGGTCAGATCGATGGGGTGCTTGACCTGGCAGTGAAGAGGTACCCCAGTAGGTGAGGAGAAGATATCCGAGTATTCTTCCACGATCTTATCTACTTGCTTCTGCTGTGTGGAGAGGTCAGCCGCAAAGACCCTAGATGTGGCTGTGTTTTTTCTCTCATTCTGAGAGAGAATCACAAAGAAGACAAACTTCCCTGTCTGAGAGATGAGCTTCCTGCATTGCTTAACAGAGATCAAGGAAATAGTACTAGGTGGGACAACCTCGGGTATCTTGTACAATTTCCTGTTCAAAGTAATAATAACACTACGAGGCCCAAACTCATATACAACATGATGTTTCCATAAATAAGGTTGGCCCAAAAGAACATGATAAATTTCGAGAGGAGAAACATCACACAATACCTCGTCTTTGAAGGGCTTGATGCCGAATGACAGTTGACACTGTTGGCTGACGCAGAGATCGCTTCCTTGGCAGAGCCATCCAATGGTGTAGGGTTGTGGGTGCGACGTTGTTGGTAGGGCCAGCTGCTTGATGACCTCTGCTGAGATGAGGTTCTCCTGGCTACCACTATCAAGGATGAAGTGTAGTGGGGTGCCTTTTGCCCACATCTATGAATGAAAGAGGTTCTCTCCTTCTTCTGGCTCATCTGGTTCACCATGCTGGAGCTTGGTGGTAGCAATGGTGGCACTGGGTTCTGCGTCAATGATCCATCTTCCCATTTCTAGTTCTGAATCAGAGTTAGAACCCACATCTGATTCAGAGGCTTTCACTTCGGCCACCAAAATCTGCTTTGAGCGGCGATCAACAGTGTTATGCCAAGGACTCTTATGGAAGTCGCACCACTTCCCGGTATCTTTCTTTGTCTTTACGGTGTCCTTCTTTGCTTGCGGCTTGGACTAGTTGTCCTGATACTGTCCATATTTTCTCTGTCCTTTGTTTTGTGGGTTGGGGCCACCGTTTCCTGGATTTTTTTGTGAAGGGTTCCCCGACCCAAATTGTCGTGTCTTTTGTTTGAGCTTCTGCTCAATTTTGATGACATATCGGTAGGCCGCACCCAAGGAAGAGATGTCTAGAAATTCCATTTCGGTTTGGATGTATCTATGCAGAGCACCGTGATACTTGAGCACCATATGTCTCTCCGAATCCTTGATACCCAGCTTGGTGCGCAAGGTATGGAAGATATTTGTGAAATCTGGCACTGCTTGGTCTCTTTCTTGCCGCAGTGTGGTCCATTTGGTATACAAGTCGTCATAACTTCCGAAAGGGTAGTATTGTTCCTTAATAGAATCCCTAAAGGATTCCCAGGTGGCCGTGACTGTAAATAATGAGGGTTTATCTATTTACTTTTGCTCACAAAAAGTTTCCCACCAATATTTGACATGGGGAATGGCTTTGAGGAGCGCAAAAGTAATCATTTCTCTATTCGAAAAGTTATGGACAGAGAAATACCTTTCTAGTAGATTCAACCACTTGTCTACAACATTTGCATCTATATAACCTTGAAATATAGGAATATCGAAGTTAATTTGTACCTTGAAGGGGGCGGTGCCTCCGCTCGAAGAAGATGCGTCGCCTGTTGGTAGTCGCCGAAGGATTTGTGCGAAATTATCCATCATCTCGTTCCTCTGTTGCGTGAGGGATTCCTCAATCAACAGTTTGAAAGGATCTCTTGTCCTGTCATCTTTCTTTTCTCCTTCCATGAGAGGTCGCTTGGGTGTACGAGAGCTTTTGTCCTCAAGAGAAACAAGCTCGAGACCCAAATCTTTGTACTCCGACCTCGTTGGGGACATGCATTAATACGACAAGGAGAAGACTGTTTGAATACCATTGATACGGATTTTATGAGTAGAACAAAATGAATACAAAGTATTACCATATGCTTAACACAGAATAATAGAGATTCAATAAAACTGGTTTTCTATTCAATAAGGAAATAAGCTGAAACTGTAAAATGCAGTGGAAAACAAGCTTACTGGAATGGTGGCGGCTTATCTTTGAGAAGAGATGTGATGGCTGCGCTCATTCGCAAGAAGATGAGTACAATGAGGCTCTCAAGGCCTTTTTACAATAAACAGAAGTTTCAAAAACCCTAAACATCCAAAAACCTAACACTAGGAGATGAAGCGCCAAAAGTCATGTGGGCCCCGTTTGGGTAAGTCAGTACATCAACTTCTCGGGGTCGTAACGTTTGCATACGATCTCCGTTTTAGGCATATGATAGCCCATTGGAAAGATCTATTCGAGGAATACAATAGTTGTGAAAATTTTCATAATGGTATTTTGTGACCGCAACATACCCCAAAAGACATCGTTTAGGGCCTCAAAATGGCTCTGGAAGTTCAGGACCCGAAAAACTGCTAAAAATAGTAAATTATCAAAATTGCGAGAAAGTTGTTTTGAGACAGCTGGAAAAGATGGGTGGCCACCGATATCCACCTGGATCAATCCTCCATCCTTAGGAAGCAATGGTCTCCATTGCATTGAGTTTCCCCATCGGATGAGGAAATTTATGTTGAATTTGGCCCCAGGTGAGCCACTTGCCTTGGTGCAGGACCTGCCCTGCTTTGGCGGCTTGATAAAGCTGGATCCTTTGTTGTCGAGTGCCCTTGATCTGTGTGTTCACAATCATATCACTGGATTCCTGTTGTATGCAGTCAGGGTTGAGCTCTATTGGTGTCAGCTGTTTTGCTACATTTGAGGTGTCCAATAATGGTGGGAAATAAGGCCGAAGGAGGTCCACGTTGAACACTGGGTGCAGGCCAAGGAAAGGAGGAATGTTGAGCGCAAAAGCATTATCCCCCAAAGCCTTGGTGATGGTGTAGGGCCCATAATGGAGTGGGAGAAGCTTCTGATGGGGTCCTGTAAGGCATTCTTTCTGCAAGTGCAACCAAACTGGTGGTCTGCTGAGGTAATCAACGACACAGTTAGTGCTTCCCATTTTATACTTGATGTTGAGGTGGAATTGCTGCAGGTATGTGGACCACTTTTGATGGCGATCATTCTGCAATTTTCCTTGTGTCTGCATGAACTGCAACGGCTTATGATCAGTGTGGATGACTATCTCCCTCCCAAGAATGTAATGTCTCCATTGGTGGAAAGATTGCACAATGGAGTACATTTCTTTGTTGTAAGTAGGGTACTTACGGACATCATCTGATAGTGTCGCACTATGATAGGCCACGGGGTGGCCGTGCTGTGTGAGAATGACACCCACAACATATTCTAAAGCATCGGTCTCAATCTCAAAGGGCTGCTGTAGGTTTGGTAGTGAAAGTACTAGGGTTGAGCACAAACGATGCTTCAAATTGTCGTACACTTGTTGTTGGGGTAGCCCCATGCAAATTTCTCCTTACCACCACCCCTAGTTATTTGGCTTAGGGCCCATGCAATATGGGAGAATCCCAACACAAACCTGTCGTAGAAATTGAAAAAGGCCCAAGAAGCACCGAAGCTCAGTGAGTGCGGTTGGGGCTGGCCAGTCACGGATGACTTGGATCTTGGCTGGATCCACATGTACGCCATGTTGATCAATGATGTAGCCTAGGTAATGGAACCTGTCCATGCCGAATGAACATTTTTCCAAGTTGGCGTATAGCTTATGCTGCCGCAGGGTGTGCAGAACCTGCTGAATATGCTGCAAGTGTTCGACCCAAGTCTTGCTGTAAATGAGAATGTCATCAAGATACACCACTACAAAAGTGTTGGTGAATGGTCGCAGGATATCATCCATCATCCTCATGAAAGTGGCTAGAGAGTTTTTCAGACCAAAGGGCATGACCAACCATTCAAAAAGACCTTCCTTTGAATTGAAGGCGGTCTTCCATACATCTGTCTGTTCTATCAGGACCTTGTGGTAGCCAAAATTTAGATCAATCTTACTGAAGTATTTGGCCCCCATGAGTTGATCAAGGAGGTCATCGATTCGGGGAATCGGGTACCGGTTTCTTACTGTGATTTTATTCAGAGCCCGATAATCAATGAAAAGTCTCAAGGTTCCATCTTTCTTCTGTACCAACACAATTGGGCTCCCGCAAGGTGACAAGCTAGGATGGATGTGCCCCTTGTGGAGCAATTCTTGGATCTGTCGCTTAATCTCCTCATTCTCTAACATAGAGCAGTGATAGACTGGCCCATTAGGAAGTGGTGTGCCATGGGTCATATAGATGGGGTGCTTGACCTGGCAGTGCAGAGGTACCCCAGTAGGTGAGGAGAAGATATCCGAGTATTCTTCCACGACCTTATCTACTTGCTTCTGCTGTGTGAAGAGGTCGGCCGCAAAGGGATGTGGCTATGATTTTTCTCTCATTCTGAGAGAGAATCGCAAATAAGACAAACTTCCCCGTCTGAGAGATGACCTTCCTACATTGCTTAGCAGAGATCAAGGAAATAACACTAGGTGGGACAACCTCGGGTATCTTGTACAATTTCCTGTTCAAAGTAATAATAAAACTATGAGGCCTAGACTCATATACAACATGACATTTTCATAAATAAGGTTGGCCCAAAAGAACATGACAAACTTCGAGAGGAGCAACATCACACAATACCTCGTCTTTGAAGGGCTTGATGCCGTACGACAGTCGACACTATTGGCTAACGCAAAGATTGCTTCCTTGGCGGAGCCATCCAATGGTGTAGGGTTGTGGGTGAGACATTGTCAGTAGGGCCATCCACTTGATGACCTATGCTGAGATGAGGTTCTTTTGGCTACCACTATCAACGATGTAGTGCAGTGCAGTGCCTTTTACCCACATCTGTGAATGGAAGAGGCTCTTTCCTTCTTCTGTCTATCTGGTTCACCATGATGGAGCTTGGTGGTAGCAACGGTGGCACTGGGTTCCACGCCAATGATCCATATTCCCTTTTCTGGTTCTGACTCAGAGTCATAACCCGAATCTAATTTAGAGGCTTTCACTTCGGCCACCAGCGTCTTCTTTGAGCGACAATGAGTAGTGTTATGAGAAGGGCTCTTATGGAAGTCACACCACTTCCCGATATCTTTCTTTGTCTTTTTGGGGTCCTTCTTTGCTTGTGGCTTGGACTGGTTGTCCTGGTACTGTCTATATTTTCTCTATCCTTTTCTCTATGGGTTGGGGCCGCCCTTTCCTGGCTTTTGTTGTGAGGGGTTCCCCGACCCAAATTGTCGTGTCTTTTGTTTGAGCTTCTACTCGATTTTGACGGCATATCGGTAGGCTGCGCCCAAGGATGAGATGTCTAGAAATTCCATTTTGGTCTGGATGTATCTATGTAGAGAATTGTGATACTTGAGCACCATATGTCTCTCCAAATATTTGATACCCAGCTTGGTGCGCAAGGTATGGAAGATATTTGTGAAATATGGCACTGCTTGGTCTCTTTCTTGCCGCAGTGTGGTCCATTTGGTATACAAGTCGTCATAAATTTCGACAGGGTAGTATTGTTCCTTAATAGAATTCCTGAAGGATTCCTAAGTGGCCGTGACTATAAATAATGGGGGTTCCTCTGTTTCCTTTTGCTCACAGAAAGTTTCCCACCAATCTTTGACATGGGGAACGAATTTGAGGAGCGCAAAAGTAATCTTTTCTCTATTCGAAAAGTTATGGACACAGAAATACCCTTCTAGTAGATTCAACCACTTGTCTACAACATCTGCGTCTATCTGACCTTCAAATATAGGAATATCGAAGTTTATTTGTACCTTGAAGGGGGCGGTGCCTCCGCTCGAAGAAGATGCGTCACCTGTTGGTAGTCGTCGAAGTATTTGTGCGAAATTATCCATCATCTCGTTCCTCTATTGCATGAGGGATTCCTCAATCAATAGTTTGAAAGGATCTCCTGTCCCGTCATCTTTATTTTCTCCTTCCATGAGAGGTCTCTTGGGTGTGCGAGAGCATTTGTCCTCAAGAGAAACAAGCTCGAGACCCAAATCTTTGTACTCCGACCTCGTTGGGGACATGCATTAAGACGACAAGGAGCAGACCGATCTGATACCACTGATCTAGATTTTATGAGCAGAACGAAATGAATACAGATTATTAGTAGATGCTTAACATAGAATAACAGAGATACAGTAAAACTGGTTTTCTATTCAATAAGAAAATAAGCTGAAACTGTAAAATGCAGCAGAAAACAAGCTCGCTGGAATGGTGGCGGCTTATCTCTGAGAAGAGATGTGACGGCTACGCTCATTCGCAAGAAGATGATTACAATGAGGCTCTCAAGGAATTTTTACAATAAACAGGAGTTTCAAAAACCCTAAACATCCAAAAACCTAACCCTAGGAGATGATGTGCCAAAAGTCATGTGGGCCCCATTTGGGTAAGTTAGTACATCAACTTCTCGGGGTCGTAACTTTTACATACGATCTCCGTTTTAGGCATATGATAGCTCATTGGAAAGATATATCTGAGGACTACAATATTTGCAAAAATTTTCATGATGAGATTTTGGGACCGCAACATACCCCAAAGGACATCGTTTAGGGCCTCAAAACGGCTCCGGAAGTTCATGACCTGAAAAATTGCTAAAAATAGTAAATTATCAAAATTGCGAGAAAGTTGTTTTGAGCCAGCTGGAAAAGGTTGGTGGCCACCAATATCCATGTGGATCAATCCTCCATCCTTAGGAAGCAATGGTTTCCATTGTGTTGAGTTTCCCCATTAGATGAGGAAATTTCTGCTGAATTTGGTTCCGGGTGAGCCACTTGCCTTGGTGCAGGAGCTGCCCTGCTTTGACGACTCGATAAAGCTGGATCCTTTGTTGTCAAGTGCCCTTTATCTGCGTGTCCACAATATGATCACTAGATGCCTATTGTATGCAGTTAGGGTTGAGCTCTGTTGGTGTTAGCTATTCTACTACGTCTGAGGTGTCCAATAATGGTGGGAAATAAGGCCAAATGAGGTCCACGTTAAACTCTAGGTTCAGGCCAAGGAAAGGAGGAATGTTGAGCACAAAAGCATTATCCCCCACAACCTTGGTGATGGTGTACGACCCATAATGGAGTGGGCGAAGCTTTCGATGGGTTTCTGTAAGGCATTCTTTCTGCAAGTGCAACCAAACTTTGTCGCCCACCTGGAACTTATGTGGAACCCGATGTTGATCATGGCGCTGCTTGTACTTTTCATTGGACTTCTGTAGGATATTCTGAACCTGTTGGCAGATGTGCTAGATCCGCTCAATGAAACGGGTGGCTTTGTCAACCTTAGTTGGAGCAGGAGAGGAGTCGATCGAGGTGACTGCAAGGGAAAGTGCAACATCTATGGGACACAATGGTTGGAATCCCAACCCCACCTGAAAGGGGATGTGGCCGGTTGAGCTATGGAGGGATTCGTTGTAGCTATGTTGGACATAGGGAAGAATCTCATCCCATGTGCGAGGGTGATTGGAATTATACATGTGCAGGATATGCATGATCATTCGATTTACGACTTCGATTTGGCCATCCGTCTGGGGGTGGAGGGTTGTGGATTTGGTGAGCTTGGTGTCCAGCAGTGGCCAGAGGCTCGACCAGAATGTGCTGAGAAATCAACTGTCCAGATCTGAGACAATGGTTTGTGGGATTCCAAAATGTACCCAGACTCGTTCAAAGAAGAGCTTGGCAGTGGCTTCTGCTGTGATTCTCTTCTTGCAAGCAACCAGAATCACCATCTTAGAAAAACAATCAACAACCACAAAAACACAGTCATTTCCCCGCTTGGTGGATGGGAGGCCCGACATGTAGTCCATTGAGATGGATTCCCATGGTCTGTTAGGAGTAGGAAGAGGGGTGTACATGCCCTATTTCTTAGTGGTTGGTTTGGAAATAGCGCAGGCAGTGCAAGACTTGATATACTTGCTGACCTCCTGTGGAAGTTTCATCCAGTAGAAATGTTTTTGTAGCATTGCCATTGTCTTTTCAACATCGAAGTTTCCTGCCACCCAGCTGTAGTGGGCTTCCCAGATCAGCTTCGCTCGCTCACTTGAAGGGACACTTATATGGCCTACATGACACAACAACCCATCCTGAAGATGGAAATTATCGACAACTGCCTTTGCACCCAACATTTGGTAGGTGGTGGCGAAGTCCGGGTCTTTCTCATAGAGTTGGGGCGATCCAGAGATCTCATGGCCGCAGGAGTCTAGCATTGTGGTGTGTGCCGCAACTGGTGGTCTGCTGAGGCAATCAGTGACGCGGTTGGTGCTTCCCATTTTATACTTGATGTTGAGGTGGATTTACTGCAAGTACGTGGACCACTTTTGATGGCAGTCATTCTGCAATTTTCCTTGTGTCTGCATGAACTGCAACGACTTATGATCAGTCTGGATGACTGTCTCCCTCCCAAGAATGTAATGTCTCCACTGGCGGCAATCTTGCACAATGGAGTACATTTCTTTGTCGTAAGTAGGGTACTTACGAACATCATCTGATAGTGTCGCACTATGATAGGCCACAGGGTGGCCGTGCTACATGAGAACGACACCCACAACATAGTCTGAAGCATCGGTCTCAATATCAAAGGGTTGTTGCAGGTCTGGTAGTGAAATTACTGGGGATGAGCACAAGAACTGCTTCAAGTCATCGAATGCTTGTTGTTGGGGCTGGCCCCATGCAAATTTATCCTTACCACCACCCCTAGTTATTTGGCTAAGGGCCCATGCAATATGGGAGAATCCCAACACAAACTTGCGGTAGAAATTGGCAAGGCCCAAGAAGCTCCGAAGCTCAGTGAGTGCATTTGGGGCTGATTAGTCACGAATGACTTGGATCTTGGCTGGATCCACATGTACGCCATGTTGATCAATGATGTAGCCTAGGTAATGGACCCTATCCATGCCGAAGGAGAATTTTTCCAAGTTGGCGTATAGCTTGTACTGCCACAGGGTGTGCAGAACCTGCTGAATATGCTGCAAGTGTTCGGCCCAAGTCTTGCTGTAAATGAGAATGTTATCAAGATACACCACTACAAAATTATTGGTGAATGGACACAGGATATCGTCCATCATCCTCATGAAAGTGGCTGGAGCGTTTGTTAGACCAAAGGGCATGACCAACCATTCAAAAAGGCCTTCCTTTGACTTAAAGGCTGTCTTCCATACATCTGTCTGTTCTATCGGGACCTGGTGGTAGCCAGACTTCAGATCAATCTTACTGAAGTATTTGGACCCCATGAGTTGATCAAGGAGGTCATCAATTCGGGGAATCGGGTATCGATTTCTTACTGTGATTTTATTCAGAGCCCGATAATCAATGCAAAGTTGCTAGGTTCCATCTTTCTTCTGTACCAACACGATTGGGCTCCCGCAAGGTGATGAGCTAGGATGGATGTGCCCCTTGTGGAGCAATTCTTAGATCTATCGCTTGATCTCCTCATTCTCTAACAGAGAGCAGTGATAGACTGACCCATTGGGAAGCGGTTCGTCGGGTGCCAAATCGATGGGGTGCTTGACCTGGAAGTGCAGAGGTAGCCCGGTAGGTGAGGAGAAGATATCTGAGTATTCTTCCATGACCTTATCCACTTGCTTCTACTGTGTGGAGAGGTCAACCGCAGAGACCCTGGATGTGGTTGTGATTTTTATCTCATTCTGAGAGCGAATCACAAAGAAGACAAACTTCCCCGTCTGAGAGATGACCTTCTTGCATTGCTTAGTAGAGATCAAGGAAATAACACTAATCGGGACCATCTCAGGTATCCTGTACAATTTCCTGTTCAAAGTAATAATAACACTACGAGGCCTAGACTCATATACAACATGACGTTTCCATAAATAAGGTTGGCCCAAAAGAACATGAAAAACTTCGAGAGGAGCAACATCACACAATACCTCATCTTTGAAGGGCTTGATGCCGTACGACAGTCAACACTGTTGGCTGACGCGGAGATCGCTTCCTTGGCAGAGTCATCTAATGGTGTAGGGTTGTGGGTGCAGCGTTGTCGGTAGGGCCATCCGCTTGAAGACATTTGCTGAGATGAGGTTCTTATGGCTACCACTATCAACGATGAAGTGCATTGGGGTGCCTTTTACCCACATCTGTGAATGGAAGAGGCACTCTCCTTCTTCTGGCTCGTCTGGTTCACCATGCTGGAGCTTGGTGGTAGAAACGGTGGCACTGGGTTCCACGTCAATGATCCGTCTTCCCCTTTCTGGTTCTGACTCAGATTCAGAACCCACATCTAATTTAGAGGCTTTCACTTCGGCCACCAGCGTCTGCTTTGAGCAACAGTCAGCAGTGTTATGCTAAGGGCTCTTATGGAAGTCGCACCACTTCCCGGTATCTTTCTTTGTCTTTCCGGTGTCCTTTTTTGCTTGCGGCTTGGACTAGTTGTCCTGATATTGTCCATATTTTCTCTGTCCTTTGTTCCATGAGTTGGGGCCGCCCTTTCCTGGATTTTGTTGTGAGGGGTTCCCTGGCCCAAATTGTTGCGTCTTTTGTTTGAGCTTCTGCTCGATTTTGACGGAATATCGGTAGGCCGTGCCCAAGGATGAGATGTCTAGAAATTCTATTTCAGTCTGGATGCATCTATGTAGAGCACCGCGATACTTGAGCACCAGATGTCTCTCCGAATCTTTGATACCCAACTTGGTGTGCAAGGTATGGAAGATATTTGTGAAATCTAGCATTGCTTGGTCTGTTTCTTGCCGCAGTGTGGTCCATTTGGTATACAAGTCATCATAACTTCTGACAGGGTAGTATTGTTCCTTAATAGCATCCTTGAAGGATTCCCAGGTCGCTGTGACTGTAAATAATGAAGGTTCCTCTATTTCCTTTTGCTCATAGAAAGTTTCCCACCAATCTTTGACATGGGGAACGGCTTTGAGGAGCGCAAAAGTAATATTTTCTCTATTTGAAAAGTTATGGAAAGAGAAATACCCTTCTAGTAGATTCAACCACTTGTCTACAGCATCTGCGTCTATCTGACCTTCAAATATAGGAATATCAAAGTTTATTTGTACCTTGAAGGGGGCAGTGCCTCCGCTCGAAGAAGATGCGTCGCCTGTTGGTAGTCGCCGAAGGATTTGTTTGAAATTAACCATCTTCTCGTTCCTCTGTTGCATGAGGGATTCCTCAATCAACAATTTGAAAGGATCTCCTGTCCCATCATCTTTCTTTTCTCCTTCCATGAGAGGTCGCTTGGGTGTGTGAGAGATTTTTTCCTCAAGAGAAACAAGCTTGAGACCCAAATCATTGTACTCCAACCTCATTGGGGACATGCATTAAGACGATAAGGAGTAGACCGCTCTGAAACTACTGATCCAAATTTTATGAGCATAATGAAATGACTACAGATTATTACCAGATGCTTAACAAAGAATAACATAGATACAGTAAAACTGGTTTTCTATTCAATAAGGAAATAAATTGAAACTGTAAAATGCAGCGAAAAACAAGCTTGCTGGAATGGTGGAGGCTTATCTTTGAGAAGAGATGTGACGACTGCGCTCATTTGCAAGAAGATGATTACAATGAGGCTCTCAAGGCCTTTTTACAATAAACATGAGTTTCAAAAACCCTAAACATCCAAAAACCTAACCCTAGGATATGAAGCACCAAAAGTCACGTGGGCCCTGTTTTGGTAAGTTAGTACATCAACTTCTCGGGGTCGTAACTTTTGCATACGATCTCCGTTTTAGGCATATAATATCCCATTGGAAAGATCTATCTGAGGAATACAACAGTTGCACAAAATTTCATGATGATATGTTGCGACCGCAACATACCCCAAAATACATCGTTTAGGGCCTAAAAACGGCTCCGGAAGTTCAGGACCCGAAAAACTGCTAAAAATAGTAAATTATCAAAATTGCGAGAAAGTTGTTTTGAGGCAGCTGGAAAAGGTGGGTGGCCACCGATATCCACCTGGATCAAAGAAGATTATGAGGCATGCAAGAATCCTTTGTTGGGAGACATAATTCCATCGACTGAATATTTGATCCAGGATGGATTATTGTTCAAGGGAAGCCAATTTTGCACACCGAAATGCTCAATGAGAGATAACATTCTGAGGGAGAAGAAAAACAAAGGTTTAGTTGGACATTTTGGTCACGATAAGACATTTTCACAACTGAGAAATTCGTACTATTGGCCAAGCATGAGGGAAGAAGTGAAAAGGTTCATGAACAAATGCATAATTTATCAGTATGCAAAGGGAAGACAACAAAACACTGGTTTGTATTAGCCATTACCAATTCCAGAAAGTCCATGGGATGCAATCAATATGGATTTTTTTTTGGGATTTCCTAGAACTAAAAAAGGGAGTTATTCCATATTTGTTATAGTGGAATGATTCTAAAAAATGGCACATTTTATACCATGCCAGAAGACAAGCGATGACACACACATCAACAATTTGTTTTTCGGATAAGTAGTGAGACTACATGGATTGTCGAGAAACATAGTTTAAGAAAGGGACACCAAATTCGTAGAAAACTTTTGGATGACTCTATGGAAAAGGCTAGGGAGGAACTTGTCCTTTAGTTCAACATATCACCCTCAAACAGATGGACATACTGAAGTAGTAAACATGAGTCTGGGAAACTTGTTGAGAAGTTTAGTCATTAAGCAAGGTTGACAATGGGATCAGATTCTGGAACAAGCAAAATTTGCATTCAACAATTCAATGAACAGGAGAACAAGAAAAATTCCATTTGAAATCGTGTATGGTATACAACCAAGAGGGATTACAGAGTTGAGATATTTGAATCAAGATGAGTTCAGAAGTGCTGGAGTAGAGGATTTTTGCAACATAAATGTAGAAACTCCATGACAGAGTCAGAGAGAAGCTACATAACAACAACCAGAAATACAAGAGCATAGTTGATCAAAAGAGAAGAGAAGTTCAATTCGAAGTTGGAGATGAAGTTTTAGCTCATTTGAGAAAAGAGAGATTTCCAAGGGGGACATATAATAAATTGAAGATGAAAAAGATAGGACCATGTAGAATTCTCAAAACATTTGCAACCAATGCTTATGAGATTTAGTTTCCAGACAATGTTGGGATATCACCGATATTCAATGTTGTAAACCTGTATCCTTACAGGAGAGATGAAGCAGGAGAATCAGATGATCAAAAATAAATTTAGTGGGAAGAGCAATTGCCCACAACAGAAAAACCTCAGATGGAGAAAATCATTGAACAGAGGGATGGAAAGAAAACAAGGAGGAAAACATATCCTGAATACTTAGTGAAGTGGAAAGATCATCCAATGGAAGATGCAAGTTGGGTTACATAACCTGATATTTTGAAGCATGGAAAGATAATGGAGGAGCTCATGGGCAGGAGTCCATGAATTTTTTTAACTAGAGGAGTATTATGCACGAGCATCGCCTTCAAATTCAACAACGTACACGTGGAGGTCGTAGGAGCATTGCAGGCCCAAAAGAAGGTTGAATCCAAACCACTTGTGGTCGTGCCCGCAATCGCGTTGTCACCGCCAAGGTCACATTAAGGGGGGCTTATAAAAAAAAGGAGTTAATGCCCGACAATCTGAGTTTTAGCAACAAGGAGAAAAGGAAGGTCGTGGGTTGCTGTCAGACCTGCATCGAGAAGCCGAGGGGGCCTGTGTTTAATCACAGAACGAGACCATTGAGGTTTTAGAGATTTATTAGACTCGAGAATCAGAGATCCAAGACCAGGAGGTCGTGCATGAATTTTTCTATTCTCAATATGATTCTTACTCTAATCCAAATGCTAAAATATAAATCATAAGTGATTTAGGATCTAATCCAAACAAGGAAGAATAACTTAATGTCCCCTTTAAAAAAAAAAAAAAACATTCATTAATAATTAAACATTAACATTCATCATAATTATTTAATATTAAACATTCAACAATCAATATTCAACGTAACTCCAATACATAAGGTATGTTAATTCTAGTTATCAAGAGATTACTATACCTGTGCACCCCTAAATAGTTAAGGGTAACCACTTGTTCACAAGGAAAAGAATACAAGGCGTATATATGTCTTCATTGATGCTTACTATACTCTGTTGGATTAATATTCCCAAATAACTAATTTATTCCTGCTAATAAGGGTAATTTATTCTCAAGACGATGTTACCCTTGTACACATACTATTTATTAAATGCAATNTATATATATATATATATATATATATATATATATATATATATATATATATATATATATATATATATATATAATTGATCTATTAGCGATATTACTAATTAATAATTAATTGGAGTGAAGAATTCAATGATATACCTTTGTAACTTATTCCAGTGATAGTAATAACGTGACAAACTTATTTATTACATCTTATCAACACAAGAACCCCTAGAATTGTCATACGAAAGTATTACTAACAACAAGAACTAAATGTCTAATTTTTAATAATGATAACTTCTTAATTATTATAGAAGATAATAGTAAAGCTCTTGTTGATCTTACACTAAATGGCATTTTTAAAAACAAAGTTTAATTACGAGAAAAGTTAACTGATGATACCTTCTACCTTTTCGAGGTACCTAAATGCAGTATAGTCAACTTCCGAATCGACAATTTACTTCCTTTAATTAGCTACAATACCAACTGCATAGTTTCAAGTCTGGAGTCGACCAAAGTCATCACTATAGAATCAATCCTTACGTAGAATTGTCACCGCGATTTCTTACACAACGTCAACAATTTAATTCTGTCTCCACTGTCAATCGACATAAATTTGACCGCATAGTAGGAAATCTCTAGCGAAATGACCAATCGATGAACACAAATATGCATTAAAATGGTAAGTATCGAGTAATAGATTATCGAAGCAATTAAGCTTTGAGTTCTAGGGATAAGAAGGAATCACTATCACTATGGTGTGTAATGAATTATGAATTATAAACAAGGTTATAAATAGAGTACTAAGCAATAGTTCGACGAGGAAGAGAAATCAAGAAGTGACTTAAGTTGGATATCAAAAATTTCAGGTGACAACATTAGACACTCCAATGGAGTTCAAAAGGGAAATCTAAAGGAATGATGACATTCGAGTACAAATCTAACTCATAT
Source organism: Picea engelmannii (assembly GCA_009831015.1). Lineage (NCBI taxonomy): Eukaryota > Viridiplantae > Streptophyta > Pinopsida > Pinales > Pinaceae > Picea > Picea engelmannii. The sequence goes on along the minus strand of ML846121.1, from coordinate 8,345 downwards.
TTTCACCGCTACAAAGATTAATTCAACATGATAAGGCCGAGTACGCCTTAGCGCCTAAGCAAAAGAATTTCAGAATCAATCTCGAATTAGAAAATATCTTAAGTCCGTATCAGAAAAAGACAGTAAAATTTCCGTCTAGAAATCAACCATAGATTTAGGCAGACTGGAAACGTTGTCAAATAAAACAAAGAAACCAAGAATGTAATTATACAAGGAGAATAATAATTTTAACAAAATCTCATGATTTCACCAGGTGTCAATTCTAACTCATTTTATTTTTAATTATACCACTTGTAGGTTAAAATTAGATATTTTTTTTAATTTATTTTTTTCCAAAAAGTTCGTTCTAAACAACAACTTCAAGACAAAATCTAAGGATACATCAGAGAGTTAAAGGACAATTGAGCATTTGAACTATACTATCATAATCAACTTGAAGGTACGCCACTGGGAGTAATGCTCCGTTCAACACATAGATAATATGATTCTCAAGGAGTCAGTGTGAGGTTAGGCACACCATTCCAGTAGAACTTCAAGTTGCTACTATGATAGTTCACTAAATCCACAAATAAACTTCGGTTGGAGGATTAAATGATATTCAAACTAGCAGAACCTAACACCTGAATGAAGGAAGGAGAGTCTAAAAAGATTTATCTCCATAACTAAATGGCTGCGATTCACACAATAGTTATATCTGTGTCCGGTGAATTAATTCGGAATACACAACTATTCCTTCGACGATGCATAAATTAACAAGTTATTACTTCTAACAGTAAACAACATGACCAAGGATGGAAGGAATAAAGATCTTCTCTATAAGTTACGCCCCTTTCTAACCAACATAAAATGATTAAATTATAGACAAGAACCTCGTCGAAATCTCAATCTTCCAAGGACAATACCAGAATGAATCAACATATTACTTAATATAAATTAGTTACATTTCTTATTAACTCAATATTTTGTGCGAGTTTCTTTTGTAACATTACAAATCAAATGTACATCATTGTTTCTGTGATTAGGAACCAAACAACTATTAACGATTTAATGAAAAGGTACTGAAGCATAATTTTGTTTGTAAATTCTCTATACTGCTTGGATGAATTTTATTATAATCAAGTCTGTTGAAAGCTATGATACTCATTGACAGTAAAAATGCATATGCATAATTTAAAAAAAAAAAATATTTACACAACTTATAACAATAAAACTCAGTAATCCTACCAACAATTATCCAATTTAATCATAACCATTCCATTCTAAATTACGGTATGAGAATTTTATCGGATCATAATTCAACAATAATTTAATACCCTAACTGAAGAATATGAAGAATGTTGCGGAACTCGAATCTGGAACTTCCGATAATTCTTCCTTTTGCTTTCTAATCCAAGAACTTCATTGGTGACTCCCAACCAATGCTAAGGGTACTCTTCTTCCTCCTTATCCCCCCAAGCCGCAAAGGGGCCACACACAAAAACTAGAAACCGTAGCTCCAAGCTTGCCTTGCAAGGAAGAGATTTCACTCTTTTCTCCAAACTTGGTATCCCAACTCTCACAAGTAAAACACAGTCCACAATAATTTTGGCAACATAACCTTACCAAGAATATGAGAGCCCTTTTCCCTTCTACACCATTTGTTTTATAGAAATTTCCTCACTGACACATGTCTACATGCACAATTAATTTTCTTTTTAATTAATTTAATTATGATTATTCATCCACACACTTGTCACACTCTCCCCATGTTGCACAAGTAATTACCAATTCTTTTATTATTAAAAACTCAATTTCTCTCACATTCCCCAATGTGTTCCTATTTTCGCTCTTAGTTGTCCCTTTGTTCCCCATATTCTCATTTAATGAGTGTCTCATAACTAGATGTTAGTTAGAGTTGGAATAAGAGTCTTCTTTTAGTTAGAATAGTGGTAGATTGACTCTAGATACTATTCTCTGTGTAAACATATTCTCTCATATTTTATTTATTTCTATTTTAAAAATCCCTTTTTATTATTTTCATGCACACATGTGCAATTTATCCAATCTTTAGATTTTCCTTACTTTTTCCTATAAATCGATTTATCTCAATTCTTTTAATTTATTTAATATTTTTCATTAGTCCCTTAATTAAACTGAGGCTTAGGATTAGTCTCAAAATTAGGCTTAGACTTTTATTAGGTTTTATAGTTAATAAATTAACTGCTTAATTAATTATTTTAATCCGACAAGGTCTAATGAATTAAATGTTTTCTAGGCCACCTAGATTTTATTGACTCAAGTGTTTAATTACACGACTTGCCATTTAAGACGCACCTCCGTTCTCCAAGGGTGCCACTCACCTTTGACTGGTTTTGGAAATTTTGTCCAACCCTTGGATTCAACACTCCACTCAGTCGACCTTGTGAGAGACTAAGGGCTTCTAAGGAATAAGGACTCTGCCTTATTGTGCGCCCATTATAAATATTTGTGAGTGACTGTTTCAGTCCACCCTAACGACATCGTGGACCTCTCAAACTAGGTAATCGTTAACCTACAATTTAGACCACAACAGGAGTGCTAGTAGACTATGACAGGGTCGCTGTCACACCTCTCCCTCAATGTCTAGTTTCTGTGCATGGCCTTTCTACTCCTTATGTGAGCTGGATTAGCAAGCATTGTCAAACCTACATCCACTAATAAAAACAATGTCAATAATCTATATATGTAAATTATATTGAAATTAATCATGTGTCACACGTGCGTAAATGAAATATTCAAACAAAATACAATCCACTCCCTGACTCGATCTATAGTCTAAGGAAGTTCATTGATGCCATCAACATCCATAACCCGTCATGTGTCTTGCACACTCAAGAAAAATCGTCAATAACATTTACCAATATATACATCAAATAAAATAAGTCACAACACATCATCATCATCATGTATAATCCATAATCAGAATGAAATCACAATGTACCGTAACCGGATCACTTGCACGCAAGTGTCCTCAAAGAATAAGTCAATAAAATGGTGTTTAGTAGAGCAGGATGTTACATACACCCCCTCTTGTTTTAAACTTCGTCCCAAAGTTTGTACAATATATAAATGAAAGTTAACAAATGTATCTCACATAGATGTATATGTCTAATCTATCAAACAAGTAAGGAAACTGTTGACGCATCTCATATGTGTCCTCCCAGGTAGCCGAGTGTGGACTATATTTGTCCCATTGGACCTTTATTTGATCCACCATTCGACGCCGCAGCTGTCAAATGTGATGGTCTAGAATGCATATTGGCTTTGCCATGAGAGCACCCTCGTCTAACACTTGCAAAGAACTCATGTCAATAACATGTGAAGGATCACTAATATAATGTGCCAAAATAGATACATGAAAGACATTGTGCATACACCTCAAAGAATTAGGAAAGGCTAGTCGATAAGCCATGGGTCCCTTCTTTTCCACAACTTCAAAAGGTCCCACAAAAATGGAGAGAGTTTAGCACCCTTTCCAAACTTGATCGAAATCTTGTGCGGTTTTACCCGCAAGAAAACTCTGTAGCCAACTTCATAACTGTGGTCAACACAATGCACATCAACATAACTCTTCTACCGATCTTTCACTTCTTTAATCCTCTGTCTTATCGATTGCATATGTTCTTCCATTACTTGGATCACCTCTGGTCGTACCAGGACCCTGTCCTCAAGTTGATCTCAACTCAACGATGTCTGACACAATCTTATGTAGAGAAACTCAAACGGTGCCATCTTAATCGTACTCTGATAGCTGTTGTTGTATGCAAAATCTACTAGTGGAAAGAAATATTCCCAATGTTTTCGTGGGTCCATTACATACATACACAACATATCCTCCAAAATCTGGTTCATTCTCTCTGTTTTTCCGTCTGTCTCAGGGTGATACGTTGTACTGAAATTCACCTATGTTCCCAAAGCCTTTTGGAAACTGGTCCAAAACCATCCTGTAAACACCGATCCTTGATTGGATATGATTCTTCTTGGTACTCCATGTAATATCACAATATCACTGAAAAATACTCTTGCTATTCCTAACACTTGATACAATGTACGTATTGGGATAAAGTGTGCACTCTTCTTCAAAGTGTCCACTACCACGAAAATCGAATCATGCCTCCTTGCCGTAAGTGGAAATACAATGATAAATTCCATCAAAATGACCTCCCATTTCAATTCCGGAATAGAGTGTGGCTGTGACAATATTGTTGGATGTCTATGTTCATCTTTCACTTGCTGACATTCTATAAATATCGCCACGTAACTAACTATGTCTGCTTTCATTTCCTTCAAGAAGAATAAAGGCTTAATGTCTGCCTTCATCTTCGTGACTCCCAGATGAGCCATGTACACTGCTCGATGCGCTTCACTCAAGATCAAACTTCTTAATTCGTCGTTAGGTGGTAAGTAAATTATTCCGTTAAATCTCAACATTCCATCGTTGTCTAATGAATAACCTTCATACTTTGGTACCATCATGGTATCTTGTCCAATATTATTCTTAACATCCTTGTACCAATCATCATCAATCTATAAGGTTAGAATCTTTTCCTTGAAGATTCGTCTTAAGCGGTATTACCGAGAATATGCGTGGTCTCTGACTCAATTCATTTGCCACTTTGTTCACCGTTCCTTTAATGTAAGTAATCTCAAAGTTGTATTCACTAAGTGATTCTGACCAATTCCTCTGTCGCGCGTTCAAGTTACTCTGCGAAAATATATGCTGCAATCTACATTGATCTATCTTTAATTAAAATTTTCATCCAAACAAATAATGTCTCCAAACTCTCAAGGCATATAAAATTGATAATAACTCCATATCATGCGTTGCATAGTTCTCTTCATGCCTTCTCAATTTCCTTGAAATATAAGTAATCACTCGACCGTCTTGCATAAAAAATCTGCCTAAACCTTCCTTGGATGCATTCGTGCATACCAAGAATTCCTTGTCCATGTCGGGGACTTTCAATATTGGTGCTGTCGTCAACAACTCTTTAAGTTTTTGAAATGCTTTTGCGCATTTCTCTGTCCAAACGAACTTCTTGTTTTTCTTTTGCAATTTCGTGATCGGATTTGCTATCTTCGAAAAACATTCGATGAATCGTCGGTAATATCCTTCTAAACCCATAAAGATGTGTACTTCTCGTATGTTTTTCGGTGCTGACCATTCCATAATAGCCTCTACTTCGCTGTATCCACAAAGATACATTAATCATATATGATATGTCCCAAGTAATGAATCTTCGATTGATAAAAATAACATTTTGATAGTTTCCCGTACAATTTATTTTCTCGTAGACACCGTAGGACCAATCTTAAGTGTTCATCATGCTCTTCCTTCTTCCGAGAATATATCAATATGTCATCAATAAATAATTGAATTAACTTTCCCAAGTATTCACCAAACACTCCATTAATCAAACGCATGAATACCCCAGGGGCGTTCGTCAATCCGAATGGTAACACTATAAACTCATAGTGTTTGAATATCATCTTAAATGCGGTCTTAGGGATATCTTCTTCCTTAATCTGTAATTGATGATATCCCGATCTCAAATCAATATTTGAAAACACCATCACTCCCTTCACCTGGTCAAACAAATCATCTATTATTGGCAACGAATACTGGTTCTTGATCATCGCTTTGTTCAATTGACGATAGTCAATAGAAAGTCTCCACGATCCATCCTTCTTTCTTACAAAAATAACCGACGCTCCCCAAGGTGACACACTTGGACGTATAATTCCCAAGTCCAACAATTCCTTCAATTGCATTTTCAACTCCTGTAATTCAGGCGATGACATCCGATAAGGCGTTCTCCCTATAGGTTTAGTTCCAGGTTTCAAGTCTATTGTAAACTCCAACTCTCTTTCAGGCGGTAAACCTGGTAACTCTTCTGGAAACACGTCTGCAGACTCTTTCACTACAGGAAGGTTTTCTAATCCTTCCACCTCACCCCTTTCATTTAACGCTAATATTGCATAAAGCTTGCACCCCTTGCGCATACAATTCTGTATCTGTAGGGAAGAAATAAATCTCAAGGACACCCCCTGGTTCCTTCCTACAATCACTCTACTCTGTCCCAAATCGTCTTTCAAACTTAACCATTTCGTCTTACAGTTAAGTATCACATCATGCATTTGCAACCAATCCATACCAATCACTATGCCATAAGATCCTAAGATCGTGACATATAGGTTGGCCTTTGTTACAAAATATCCCAAGTTAATGAGACAATCGGTAACCTTTCCTCCAACCTTCTGTTTGGCACCTGATGCCATTTCTAGGTATCTGAACTCGTCCTGCTCGACTGTCTTTACCTTAATTCTCTTTAGCGTTGCACTAGAGATAAAGCTCTCTATAGCACCTGGATCTATAAAAATACTAAAAGTTTGGTCAATGATTGTATCTAATGTCTTGAGCACAATGGACTGGTGCTTAGCCTGGTGGTTGTTCACTGCTGCATGTATCATGTGGGCCTTGCCCAAATATCCAATTGTAGTGGGTCCTGATGATCCGACCGCTCTGGCTTTCTCAATCGAAAAATATCAATGGTAATGTGGCTCTCCACATGTCCAACACCCAATCTTTAGTCTAGTGCTCTTGGTCCCCGAAGTAGAAACTATTGGCCTAATATTCTGTGATCCTGGTCTGTTATGCTAAACATGCTTGAAATGATTCTATTGCTGTAGACGACGCTGCTATTGTGGTCCTCTACTGAGGTGTCCGTCATCACGGTGTAGAGAACATAGGTCCTCTAGGCATATATTGATGCTCTAAAGTCTGTCTGGCTGGTGTCTGATGATGCTGCGCTCTTGATGTCATCTTCCCAGTCAGTCTAGAAGGATTCCTTCCCTGACCCCCATTGTTCATCTATTCCTCAGCTATGAGGGCCTTCTTAACTACATCGTGCAATGTTTGAGGCATTAGAATCCTCACCTTCACACGAATGTTGAAGTTAAGGCCGAAAAAAAACTTGTTGACCTTTAACTTCTCCGTGTTTATATGTGGAGCATACCTAAGTAACTCCATGAATCTGGCCTCATATTTTGTCACCATACGACCACCCTGTCGTAAGGCGTTGAAATCATTAAGCTGGTGCTCAATGAATTCCTCGGACAAGTACCTCTCCCAGAACCGTTCCTTGAACAACTCCCATGACATGTCTTCAACGACCATGTTTAGTTGAGGTAGGAGCGTCTTCCACCATAGAAGAGCACTCCCCTTCAGCTGAAAGACCGTCATGCAAAATTTCATGTTGGAGGTTGAATCACGAAGTGTGAAGCACATCACCATATTCCCCAACCATGCCTCGGCAACTGAGCCATCCGTGGCACCCATAAACTCGAGAAACTTCACCTTCTCGAGTTCTCTTTGCATACTACTACTACCAGCTAGATCGCGTTGTGAACCCTCATTGGGTACATACACTCTGGCCTCATATCTATCCAGGCGGTTAATCAATGCCCCTGACATCCTCTGGAAGGATCTCATCATACCTACCACATATCCCACAGCAACCCGCTCCTGCTCAGTAATCTGCTCATCTCCCTGGGGGTTAGACCCTTCTGTTGTGGATACTATTGGAGGTGTCACACCTCTTCCTCCAACACCACGTCCTCTACTTCCCCTGCATCCTCTAGCCATGATTACCTGCATGCACAATTTCAAAATTTAATTAGTGATATAATTTTAATCATTTATTTAACACAATGGAAGGCATAACGGTCCAATGTCGCAGAGTTGAACCCGCTCTGATACCATATGTAACACCCACTCATATACCCAACAAGTTGAACTAAGATACTGAAGTTGTAATTAAATTATTTTTATTATTATTTTTAAAGAGTCCATATATTACACAATTATATAAGGTAATACATATAATGAATAAGACAAATTTAAATTTTGTAATGACAACAAGTTTAATTATTAGTCATTCACCTTTCAATGTCACTAAAAATTCAAATAATTATATCACTAGGATTAAAAATGAAAGTCCAATTTATAAAAACTAGAGGGATCCAACTGGACCAATGCATGAATTTTTCTATGTTCAATATGATTCTTACTCTAACCCAAATGTTAAAATATAAATCATAAGTGATTTAGGATCTAATCCAAACAAGGAAGAATAACTTAATGTCCCCTTTAAAAAAAAACATTCATTAATAATTAAACATTAACATTCAACATAATTGTTTAATATTAAACATTCAACAATCAATATTCAACTTAACTCCAATACATAAGGGAGGTTAATTCCAGTTATCAAGAGATTACTATACCTACGCACCCCTAAATAGTTAAGGGTAACCACTTGTTCACA